>JAHLSL010012432.1:3448-14844 GCA_025920805.1 Petroica traversi
TTTCTAGAACAAAGGATATACACAAGGTAAGAATAATGATCATTCAAAGGATGACGCCATTAACCAAAGCCACAAAACTCGAAGAAAGTCCTCAGAAAGTTCTGAGATATTCACTTTCAACATAAATATTAACCAGACAACTTTTTATTTGCTAGTCCAACAGACATTTCTGTCAATTCTTCCACACTGTGAACTGCATGGAACTCTTCATCTAGATTGTTTCTTTAACTAAGGGTTTTAATGTGTTGATATAACTCTGGAAGACCTGACACTACTGTTACTACTAGTAATCTTCCTGAAATACCTCAGTGCCTGAAGAAATAATTCTGGTGTTACTTGGCAGATCTCAAGGAGTTTTCTGAAAGCACCTAATTTCTAAACTCTTACTGCTGATTTCATGTTCAGATATCTTTAGGCATGGTTTCTTCTGTTCTCAACTGATTGCTCAGATCTGGCAACTTCAGACAGTAAATACCCTGGATTGCTTATCCCTTCCTACTACTTAGGCCATAACAGTCCTCAGCCATTTTTGAAAATATATGAGGGGTCTTCTTGCAACATTTTCTACCTATAGAGAGAAAAAGCCCACCATGGCTTATTAGTAAAACCTCTCTCTTCTTGAAAATTAATGGGCATTTGGCTCCTATATTTCTGCCTGTCTTAAAAGTATTAAGGAAACATCCCGGTCTGACCATTGGCAGATATTTTAGCAGTCACATTCCCAGTGGTAGACAATTTCACTGCTAGGACTGAAATACCCTCACAGTAGGTGAGTGCAGTGAGCCAACGGGTGCCTTGCTTTGCACACCCCAATCATGTAGTCATACCAGGTTTCCACCTGGTTTGACCACAGGTTTCCCATAGCAGAGTCTCAGATGTCCATAAAGCATTTTATTCCTGGCACAGTAATAGAAGAAACAGCTCAAGCTGGTGTTCCGAGGAGAACTCTCAACAAAGGAACCCCTTCACAGTCTCCATGTAGGCAAGTCTCCCTCTTCTTGAGTCTTCAGCTCATGCTGTGTCTCTCAGTGTCCATTTAGCTACCTGGCCACTACCCTTTGCACCCTTTGTTTTGCAAAGGATTGGCAGTTCGCAGCCTCTTGTCTCCCAGGGCTCTCACCCAAAGCTCAGTCTTCATCTTGAACTGCAGCTTACAAACCAAGCTACCTGCACCAGGGATATTGCTCAACAGAAAGTTGGACTTGGGATGTTGAAAGTGCAGGTCCATGCCATTAGTTCTTCTCTATCAGACCTGCCTCAAGAAGAGTTTTTTGCACCCTCCAAATAACCGCCCATTCCCACTGCTTCCCTGTCAAAGGCTAAAGTCTCTCCATTGTGACAATACTTGTGTGTTTATATTCAAGATTACTTTTTAAAATTTCCTTTTTAAAATTATTTCACATAAATTAAAGGATAGTTCTACTACTATGAAGAGTTGGAGCCAGAATAGAAAGGAAATCTCCTAAAGCAATTTTTCCATCAAATGTTTTATAAAGCCTTGAATTGTTCAATAACCAGAAATGTGGGGCTTCTGTCACCCTCAACCCTCTCATACCACCGTAACATCCTAGCATGGGAGGATGGGAGCAATAGAATGAAATGCTTTTTTCACTCTGACATATCTGATCTTCTCTATGAAAATATGTTTATGCCATCTAGTTCTTGCTATCAGTCTGAGACTTGGTTTTTCAAGGTTTAGGTCAGTCCAAACATTTGCAAAATATTTCCTAGTTTTGACGGTAGAGATTATGATGTGAAAATCCTCAGCAATAGAACTTCAGGCACAGCTGCAAGGTGAATGGTGGGCCTGTGAAACTTTATCTTCGTGTAGGATAGCTGCATTACATTTCAAATTGTGGTATTTCAAAGTACCTTTCTTTTCACAGCACAATAATTGTTAACTGTGAATATTTGCAGGTACTATAGGGATACACAGAGAAGACAGACTAATGGAAGGATTGTTAATTTATTTTACCAGTGGCATATAATGGTTCTTTAGCACTTCCACTCTCTTTGAAGAAAGAGGCATGAGGGAAAGATGTACTATATGTCTTCCTATTATTACTGAAACTGATAGGTCATTGTATCTACAGCATCATTTGTAATGCTCCACTCTCTGAAACTGCTGCTTTAATCAAGTGTAATACAGGAAACAAGATGTACAAAGCTGCAAAAAAGATAACATGGTCAACTACACTTGGCCTAGTATGTTTGGCTCTCACAAGAAGGCCACAGTGGCAGGTCTTGGAGGCTGAAAGTCAAATACTTAGCCATCATAAATGCTGTTTGGTGGGTCATGCTCCATATACCTTCCAACTAAACCACGAT
The DNA here is from genome assembly GCA_025920805.1 of Petroica traversi. Taxonomy (NCBI): domain Eukaryota; kingdom Metazoa; phylum Chordata; class Aves; order Passeriformes; family Petroicidae; genus Petroica; species Petroica traversi. The sequence continues at coordinate 5,777 of JAHLSL010012432.1, forward strand.
AAAGTTTTTCTCATTCACAGCCATCATCAAAAATGTAGAGGACAACTGAATTTCCATTCTTGTACTGATCTAAACATATGTGCTGAAGCAACCACCAAAGAAAATCATTAAAGCCCATGGTAAACATAATTATCTTGTATTTTGGCCACATCTTACACTAACTAGAAACTCAGCTCCCATGAGATACCAAAAGACTACTAAAAAACCTCTTGTCAACTCAAATGGTTGTATGATTTGGATGAAGTTGCAAAATTTGTGCTAGTAAGCCTCTTTCTGCCACTACCAGTATTTCTGAACCCTTCAAGATGTTTATCCCCTACACACGGTACACATACATAAGAGATGTGGCTCTGGCATGCTCAGTCATGGCAGGCATGACCATGACCCAGAGGGAAAGCATACTTCAGCCTGAACTCCTTGAAATGACAACTCCTTCCCTCTACTTTGTCATGATCTTTCCTTCCCTCAGAGACACTGTATACCTTGTCTCATCAGTAGATGATGGATGAGAAGGAAAACCAAAATGTTCTACTGCATATGCATCAGAACAAGACCTAGTTAACAGAGAATGAGAGATGGAAATAGGTTGTGCAAGGCCTGCAAGAAACACAAAGAGCCTTGAGTTCTCTGCTTTTCTCTGTGAGCTGTCTTCACATTCAGATACCTTCTGGTGGTGTAGTTGAAAGAAAATTTCTTGGTGTTTAAAGAAAATTTTACTTTGCTGGAAGTCCCCTGGTTAAATCTGCTGATGCTAGGAAACTCTATGCCAAACGTCAGGATTCCTCAGGGCTGAACTCTCTAGGTTTCATCTTTAATGAGCTTTCCTTTGACCCCTCCATAAGGCTTGCCACTGGAAGACTTCTCCACAGAGTGAGGAAGACATTTGCTTGTGTAAGTAATACCTTTCAATAGATTTCTTTAGAAATGCTTAGGCTAAGAGAGCTGCCAGGACCTACAGAGAGCTCGGTCTTGGCTCCACAATAAGAGGGTTTTTCTGCAGAATACTCCAGAGCTGCTCTAAATTAGTGTAATTTCAATTTTGCCTCTTTTGTCTCTCTGACATTGCATGGATTCAGGACATTCCCAATCATAAGTATTTTCACAGGGAGACCTCTTGCTCTCTGCTACTCAGCTAGGCACACACATGCAAGCAGCCTGTCTCTCAGCTAAAGGGGCATCTTGTATCAAGCACAGACATGAAGTATTCCCTGTCAAAAAGTAAGGAAGCTACTTTAAAGAAAGGCACTGTTACTTTAGGACAGTTTAATCTGGAAACAGTTGTGTTTTTGCAAAAACTTATCACAATACCTGCCTCAAGGCATACTGCTACAGAGCACCCACCACAAAGCTGAACTCTGAGATCTCTCCATGGTGAGCAATGGGAAATAAGCACTGTCAGAAGAATACATAATCCAGGACTCCAGCACCCAGAACTGCCCTCTAAAAAAGTTTCTCTCTCTCTTCTTTGGCTTTAGGTGGTACCTTGGAAGGTGAAGCTATATTTTGGAAGTTGCGGAAAGCTAGGTGGAAGCTTCATTGGAGCTTCACTTTGATAACTGGTTTTCCTAAGAATGTTTTGCATTTCTCCTGGGGGACCACAATACTAGCCAAACACTGTGCAGAAGGGTTTTCATCCATTAGAAAGAAGGCTTTCTTCCACCTTACTGCTGGTAGTCATAGAAGGATTTCCTCCTGTCTCTTCAGCCAGGAAATCATATAATTTCCTGAGCTTTCCAGCACTGGGTCACAAAATGGGCAACACCTTCACAGCCGGAGTCATAAGGAAAACCTCATCAGGCATGTAGAAGTCACTCCACTGTATGAGGAAACAGTGTGTCTCCCCTGCAGTCACTTGGAGGTAGCTGGGACACCATGGCCTGCAAACCATTAGTTGTTAGTGCATCAGACACCTATTCCCTGAAATCCCCAAGGGTCTTCAGCCAAAATTTCTCTGCTGTCTAGGATTATTTTGATGGTAATGTGGTATCTAACAGCCTTCCTTTTTTTGAAGTGGCCTCAAAAAAATTCTGTTTTTATCAGTCAGCATCAGAGAGTTTTTTGTCTGTGTCAGAGAAGACCAGCTGCTGCCTTACTTTTCTAGGTCCCATTCACATGCTCAAAGATTTCCCACAGCGTAAGCCCTGTCAGGTGGAACAAATCTAGGAATTTGTGTGTATGATGTGGCTCTCAATGGAGAAATATTTAACAGGGACGATATGCCTCCAAATCATATAGTACTATATGAAGGTGTTGGGGGTACTTTCTGGCTTTGGCCACAGATTCTTTTGACTTACCTGCTACACTTTCCAATTCATTTTCTCTCCTAAGCAAAAGAAACTCACTCTTGTACAGATCCTCTTGACATTATTCCATCTTTCAAATGACTGATTACATCATCATTTTCTATTTATTTCCTGGTAAGTGCTGCTAAACACTTTTTAAATTCTTCCTCCCGCTTTGTAATATGCTGCCCAGCACAACCGCAGTCAAGAAAAATCTCCTGAAGGAATTGTTCTTCCAGATTTGTATTGTGCTTTTCAAGAGGCATCTTCACAGTTTAAAAGTAAAGTTAACAAGTCTTGGTCATGTGGATACGAGGGGTTTCTCATGAATGTACCCTGGGGGACCTGTGATCTGCTTCAGTGATAATAGCACAGCTACATGTGGTGACTAAGCTCCCAGGGAAAAAAACAATAATAATTTCTTTTTCCAACTGAGTATAATTTTGCTGTGTTGACATATGTACTTTGAGTTCATTCACTGTGAATTTCTTCTTGCACTTTAGCTGTTTCAAGTACAGCTTAACACTTTCTTGTGGTGGGACTCCATTTGTTTTCATAAAGTATTTTTCTTCTTTCCCAGCAGCATACTCATGTTTCAGATTGCTGCCTCATCCCATTTGCTTGTGGACACCCTGCTCTGTGACTTCTGCTGTTCTTGGTATCCAATACTAATAAGTAGGTAGTCACCCAGCCCATGGCTTTCCTTTTCTTAGGGGAAATTGTTTTAGAGCATTCACTTCATTTGCAGTTCCTGAAGTCCTTAATTTGCTATGGTTTACATTCTGCTATAATCCAGCTTTAGTTTATTCTTCTTGAATTTTGTGTGAGCAGTGGTATTCCCTCTTGTCTCGGTCACATATGCCTACCCTGTCATGTATGCTTTCACCTCTTGTCAACAGTCATGCAATAAGCACCCTTTGCCCTGGAAATTTTTTGTGCTGATAACAAGGCAGCAGGTGTTTCCTACCAAATGTTGTGGCTGCTCATCTCTTCTTTCAGTCTCACCTACCATGCCCAAGATGGGCAGTTTATATTCAGAATATGCTGTGAAGTCCTGATAAATTATAGCCTATTGCGCAGGGAGCCTATTTTTTTGCAGTGATGGGTAAGTATCCAGACTGTAATTTTTTTCCTCTTTGTATGCACTTTAGAGGTTTGACTACTTTAAATCATACGCTTTTCTTGGACACTGGGGTTCCTTTGTATCTCACTGTGGAAGTAGCTGCTGATATACCTGAGTTGGTGGTACCAGAACCTTGAGAGGTGACTTATTTTCGCAGTTTCCAGTTTCACCCATGTTTCTGGACACAGAAGTTCCTAGTTGTTAGAAAAATGACATTTTATTTGCCTCTGCTATGGAATGGATTCCACATGTATAAAGGTTTTTTATGAAGTGGAACCATTTTTCTGTGTTAGGAATGAATTGACAGTATGTCAAACACATGAGAGATTCTGACTTATCCCTTTGCATCTATAGTCAATCTGTAGTTCTCCAACAACTGGAGTTGAAGAACTCCGTATTTCATTAGTAGAATCCAAATGGAAGTGGTCTTTTGCCTTTCTTTTGTCTCATGAATACATTTCCACGGTTGTTTGTTCAAAACTGAGCATCAGAGGTTCTCCTTTGGCCCTGTACTGCTAATTAAACCTAGGAAGCTAGCTACATTGTTACCTTTCTCTTTGCCTTGTACTGTAGCCAAGAAGACTGCTGTGTCACTGCTGCTGCTGGAGTCTCTTTGGGAGTGCTCTCCAACTGCAGGCACTAACTACACTGTACACTCTGTACTTTTCTGTTTGCTTATGCATCATGCTTCTGCAAAATGATCTATTTTGAGGTTGGATTCAAACAGCCTTACCAAAATGCAACTCTTTTGGTAAAGAGTTGCTTTTTTATTTACTCTTTTAGTAAAGGTGTAATGAAACATTTGGACCTCATGAAAACAGAAGGTTTTGCTATTTTGCAGGGAAGTTTAGGAGGAGGGTGAACAACTTCTCAGTTGTTGAGTCAGCATTTGGAGGGAGAGGGAAGTAAGGGTGAATAGGATCTCCCTAAACGGCCAGAGCATTATTTTCTTTTAACACAGTTTTAACCGTCAGAGTTGGAAACAGCGTCAAAACACAAAGCTGCAAATAAAGGCAAATGATGTTTCAATATAGATTCAAAAGCAACTTCACAGCTGCCTGTAAATTAAAACTCAGATCAGCTCAGTAGAGCCCGCATCTGCCTGCACGTCAGGTTCATGGGGTACCATGCAATTCTTACCTGCCAGGAGAACAGCAGTGTGCACATGGTGATGAGTCCCCATAATATGCCATTGTAACAGGCAATATGTCCCACATGATGGTGAACATCTACGTAACACAGTGCTATAGTCCCAGATCACGGCTGCCTCATATACATATATGCATCTGTGTCCAAAATGACTCTCACCTCGACTAGATTTTTAAAGATAGCCAAAGAGTGCAGATAAAGAACTCAATGAGAATGGCGCATGGAAAATTATTTGCCTCTGTTGTTCCTGAATGTGTTTGAAAATATTATAATTTCAAATATAATAAGGAATTTGGTGAAAATAAGTTTGATTATTTGATCCTACAAATTGTTTGATTTTTGCCTGAGATGACATTCCTAAGGGAGAAATTTTATTTAGGCTCATATTTTTCCTAATTGTTTATTAAACAATTGAGTATTGTAGAATTTTTTAAAATATTCTTACTAAAGAATGACTGTAGAACTTCTATCTTCATCTGTAGTGGCAAATAAGTAACATTCTTTACCCATATTTGTTCTTTCTGCATCAAATATTTCTTTACAAATCACTTCTTACTAGTATTGAATTTAATAATTAAAAGTAATTATATCTTAGAAGTAATATTAATAGAAAATAATATTTTCTCTCTGTGTAATTATTTTTAAATATTGATTTAAATATTGATTTAAATATTGATTTAAATATTGATTTAAATATTGATTTAAATATTGGAATTTTTGTAGTACACAGAGAATTAAAATTTACTGATTGGTCGGGGGAAAACAATAATTTTGTTGGCAATCCCACACAGATATAGTAACAAATTATCATACACTGGTGTAGGTATACAAAGAAAAAATAGGGGTTTCCTCATTTCATAAGAATTCAGGATTGCATTCTGAATTATTTTATATACATCTAATAGGACAGGGGCACCTTGAGATGCAATCAACATCTGCAAATCTCAAAAAAATAAAATGGTTTGCACTTAGATTTTACAAACTAATGATGGTATACCGGAGGGGACAGAATTTGTATCTGTAAAGTGTACATTAGTTTAAGCTTATTCCTGGAACAATATAGAACTATACTTTATTGAAAAGTATAACTGAAGTTGTACCATACTTCTAACAGTCGTAGTTGAAATTCTAAGCTTGGTAAAAAATGAAAAAAAATTAAAAAGAAACAGCAAAGTGACTTGCTATGATACTGCAGAGGAGCTGGAGAGAAATTGCACTTCATTGTTCTGTAAATGCATGCTGATGGCAAGAGATCAACAGCAGTATGCATTTCAATCTTTGCAACACTTGCCCAAGTGTCAAAGTGGCACCAAATGGCTGAAATCTGATCAAAGCTTTTGAATGAGGACTCCATGAATTTACAGAGGACTATTTTAAGGCCAGATATTCCCAGTCTCAATGATCTTGAAGGGGAGACAATCCTCCTCAATGGGGGAGGACTGAAGATTTCCTACAGCTGTAGTGGAGAGAGCAAAGTAAAGTGCCCCAAAGAGGTACGGGACTTCCTTCACTGACCTCCGTGAAAACTAGCTCTGCTCTGACACACTGAGAAGAGTATTAGTAATCAGCCTAGAGCTATTTTGTTATCTGGGTATCTTACATGACAGACATAGACATCATCTTCCATCTCCTCTCAAATGTGACTAAAATCTGGGACAATAGGTGTGCAGTCATACCAAGTTCAGGTATGAGGTATAAACAGCAAAAGGACTGCTCAGATGTATCCAAAGAAGCATGCCTACAAGCGTGTCCAAAGAAGAAAAGACAACAGCACAGCAACCTAGAAAGTTAATCAGTTACTCTGAGTTTTTCTGGGCACCACTGAGTTTGACTTCTCAGCATTAGGAACTGATTAGACAATGTAGTGAGTAAAATGTGAAATAGCCCTGTCCCATCAATCACACAGAAAGAAAGCTTCTTACAGATTTCTTTCAGCACCGAAGTCAGGAGATCTGCAGCAGCTGCCCTGCCCTAAAGATCTAACTGTTCAGAACCATCAACGAGTTTCATGGTTGCAGTGACTCACTGCAGGAAGTAAATTAATGGAAAAACCAGGCAGAAAAAGTGATTAAAAATGGAAAGCAAAAAAAGAGTATTAAAACCCACCAGCAGTCTTAGTATCTTAGACCACGTTTGCACTCCATTCTTCTAACAAAAGACAATAATGAGCTTGTGCGTGTGCATACACACTCCTGCTAATTCTTTGCCTTTTCACCTCATCTGGCAGCCGCTTTCCGGTCCAGCAGACACTAACATCTAATGAGACAAACTTCCCATTTTCAGACTAATCAGTCAGCTTCACTAATTGCAAATGCAAATATGTAAATTTATATTAATTAATTACTGTGCTAATTAGTTCTGCAGTCTTTTTAGCGTAATAAATCATTGCACAGTGGAAGGGAAACATGTCCTGTCCCATTTCACTCCACATAAAAATGTAATGTACTAATTGAAGAAAATATATTTTACAAACCCTGATTCTGACTCTACTGATAGGTTCACTAAAGAAAGGTATGATTGTAAGAAGTCTTGCACATCCCCTGCAAGCACCATTATTAAGGTGGCTGTTAGCAATTTAATTATCACATTATGAGCTCCAGGAAAAGCCAGTTTGCTGTGCTGCAGTCTGTGACTCTGAGCTTCACAGTTGACACTTTTTTTCAGCAAATGCTGTTTATACATCCATGAAAGATAATCTGGAGGAAAACACTCACTTTGCTCTACCTGAATGTTCTGTTAAGGCTTGCATTAAGTCCCAGAAATCTGGGTCTGCTGTATATACACCCTCATTAGATCACTTTTTAATAGGTTGTTCAAGGAAAATGAAGAGTAGCTGAAGAAGGAACTGCTTGCAGAGCCCTTCCATGGTCTTGAACTTTGCTTTGTCACTGATCAATTTCAACAGGGAACTTTCAATTCCCTGTCTAGCACCACTTTTCCCTTGCAATCCTTGCCATAACACCTTGGGAATAGGGAGGGTCATTCCACTGCCCCTCCACAGGTGTTTTGCCCAGCCTGTAGTCTTCATTCCCCATACCAATATTTGGAAGATACAGCAAGTTCCCATAATGATTTAATGCCCCAGCAATGGCATGCAGGACATCATGCCCACAGAACTTTGGATATCAAAACCCTCCAAGGTGTGAAGGTCAATATGTAAGGTGGGGCTTATTCTAAGTTTTCCTTTTTTAGGAGAGGGAAAAAACACCATCCTCATAGCATAACAAATCAAACAGTGCCTGGCTGTGGAAAAATAATGAAGTTACACCACCTACCAGCTATACTGCAATGTGCAGTTCATTACAGGCATCCTTGGAGCCAAAGATCCTCCTATGAGGTTTAGAAAGGCATTAAGCAAAGTGAACTCTCTTCTGTCACACTAGCTCAGGCTGACTAGATGTCTTCTACAGGTCTCAGGATTTTTCACCCTCCACTTGCTTAGGTTTTTTTCCACAGTTGTTTACCATTGTTTCCATTAATGTGAAACATCTACAGAGCATTTTCTTGAGAATCTGAATGTATCTTAACTTAACATGCCTTATACATGTAGGTTGGAAACCAGTCACAAATATTATAAAAATCAATAGAAATTCAGACAATTCACATATCATAGTCTTCCATTACTAGAAAAAACAAAACTCTAAAGCATTAGCAAATGTTTTGCTTTATGCTTTAAATTATTTGTTTTAAATTAAAACAATAAATTATATTTACAGATAATCAAATTCCAAGGGCCTTTGTCATTCTAGATTCAATCAGAAGTTGAATTATATACTTTTCTCAGAGTTTGAAACCCTAGGATAACTTGTTTCTTATTTATTTTACTTTCTTATCTGAACACTGGAATAAAATACTGTTAAACTGATAACCTGAAGTCCTGTGACTTAGACTCTAGGAAACAAAGGAAAATTTAAAAACCCCTTAAAATTGTTCAAATTGAAAGAGTAGTTTATAGAACAGCCAAAGATAAAATTTATTTTTCAAACAGTTGTCATTTTTTATTGAAGTACTAATATACATTAATGGCTAGGCCATTCAACATCATGCAACTTGAAGTATTTATTTAAAAGCAAACCACCTTTACTCTTTCTAGGATTAGAGGATGTTGGAGTCACGTGGGATCCAAATTATTTATTATTGAGTGCAGGCCTCCACACCTGCCGAGAGTTTTGCAGATGTTTTTTGGTTTTTCTTTATGGTCTACACAGTTTCAGATATTAATATGTAAAGACTTTAACAAAACTCAACAGGTGTCTCTTAAATAATGAATAAATACAAGATGGTAATGTTCTGACTGTCTGTAGTGTGTTTTAAAGACTTACATTTAAATTGTATTTGTACTAGGACATGAGATGTAATTTAAGACATTTGATAAAACCCCTCTTTGATGGGTTTGCTTCTATTAGAAAGCTTCAACAGGACATGCATATTTTGCAACTTGCAGTAGCTATTACCTTTTTCTCTTTCTCTTTTTCTTTTTCTTTTTCTTTTTCTTTTTCTTTTTCTTTTTCTTT
>JAHLSL010012432.1:15018-60779 GCA_025920805.1 Petroica traversi
CTCTTTCTCTTTCTCTTTCTCTTTCTCTTTCTCTTTCTCTTTCTCTTCCTCTTCCTCTTCCTCTTCCTCTTCCTCTTCCTCTTCCTCTTTTTTTCCTCCTCTTTATTTTTTCTTCTTCTGATTGTGTTCAGAACACTTACATCTAGTAAAAAAAATATTGATGCTGATAAAAATTCCATCATGATAATTTATATTTATGTCATTTCGCTTACTTCTGGCTGATATTCCTTCTCTTGTCAGGAATGTGAAATCAAGACTTTTCTTAACATATAGAACAGCAAGATCCATTTGGTATCCTAGATGAAACCCAGATGAGTGTTAAAATTGACAGTGTTTTCACCCTTGTAATTAGCTATTCACACAAATGGGGGTTTAGTTTGCGCTTATGCTTGGAACATGACACCTCTTCATACAGAGAGCAACATTCATATGTTAATATTTCCACTTTTGTACTTTTTTTAGCAAGTAAACCAGCATACTTACTATTGAGTTCTGCTAGCTGTATATTTTGCTATATACTTTTCACTATTTATTAGTATTCTATTCAAAATAATTTAATGTAAGCAAAGCTTGAACAAGAACTATGTGATACTCCTCTCCTTTCCCCTGCTCTGAAGAGGACCTCATCAGCCTAAAGTCACTCTGCTGCTTCCAAGTGAATAATTTCCATATGCACAGTGCTGGGGCACTGCTTTCCAATACCTTTTTTCTTTAACCGTAAAGATCACCCTCCCTCCCTTCCTGAGGGAAAGATGTGTGGCCTCAGTACGCCAGAATATGAACCATGCCATTGAGCTTATTTGCAGTCTTTTTCTTGGTTGTGTACTGATTCAGTAATGTCTGGAGGAAGGGCACAGTACTAGGAAGCCTTATGGCAATATAGCAACGGTTGCCAGAAATTCATCAAGTATTTTGATGGGTTTTGAACAAGTCTGTTCATTCTAAATTGAGGAATAAAAGACTCAGTAATAGAAGAGAAGGCAAAAGGACAGTTAAAACATCTCTGTTTTGATAGAGCTGTGTCTGATTTACTCAGTTTAAACAGAAAAAAATCCCTAGAATTAAACATCCTAAATGGACTATGCTCTATAAGTTCTTAGGCTAGAAAACAGACTACCACAATTTGGATTTTCAAGATGTATGTTTGGGAAAAGGAATTATATGTATATCAGAGTTAACATAATTAATTATAGTAATCCTTTTACATCATGCTTCAGGGGTCTCAGAATTCGGCAACTATTAGCGAACAGGCTGAAATTTAATAAGAGCAATCTCTTTTTAACCTTCATGTTCAAAGTTTAGGGGTGCCTCTTCATCAAAGGCTAATGAGAGAAAATATATATGAGATAAGAATGATCTTATCCAAAAATTACTGTGTTCTCAGTTGTGGACTGTATGTCAGTGTGATCCTTCATTTTATGGAAGTGAATGGCTCTTGGAAGTTCACTTAGTCACTTTTCTAATTCCTTATAAGGCTAGAAAGCAAAAGGAATGAGAAAAAGGTCAAGGAAGACTTGTGTTTCTCCAGTGATCAAGCAATAAAGGTAGCATAATACACATTGTCTTTTGTACCCAAAAAATTAATTGTTTATCTCTTTAGAAACAATTGCATCCACAATGGACAAGAGGACAACTATCAGGATAAATTAACATAAAGATCACATATAAAATCATTGGGGGAAGAAAGGAGAACAGACTAATGGTGAAGAAAAAGCACAGAGAAGCCCTGAAGGCAAACAAGAGAATTAATAATTATGGTAAATGCAAACCAAACAAAAAATAAAAATAATGATTGGGGAAATAACAATAAAACAGGAAAATAATTTTTTTATACTGAAACTCCATGTCCAAGGGTCCTTGCCTCTAGGGACTCCAAGCTCAAGGATGCTTTTTCATCCAAGTAGTAAGATACCCAGAGAAACAAACTGAGACTGCTGTTCATCTCTCATACAGGAGTAGAGTGCTGCTTTCCTTTCTGCTCCTGAATTGATGCAATGCCATCACCACTGCTCAGAGAGGGCATCTGTACAAAGAACCACACCTGGGGCCAGGCCAGGGGAATATTAAGATATATAGCAATGTGGTCGCCCAGGGCTGGGACACTGCTGTTTACAGCTGTCCAAGATGGGAACAAGAAGCATCTCTAATACAAATCAAGGTGTGAAGCAATTCAGTGCTTCAGAGACATGTGTACAGGTCACTAGTGCAGGTCAAAAAAGTGTAAGTAAACCACCACATCCCTACTGAAGAGGAAAAGGTCTGGCTTCCTCTTTTTTTATAGTATTTCAAAGTCTTTTGCTCAACTTTTTGGGTGTTACCTCACTACCACACTGAGGCATAAACAATAAACCTGTGATGTAACAGGTTAAAATGACGTTCTGGCTGCAAAGTGTGTTGAAATAGTTAGGGAAAATTAAATTAGAGAATTCTTCCAGTGAGTTATCACAAGAATTCCATATTTGTTTTAAATCTCAACCATGATGAAATGCTGAAATATTTTGTTGGTATACTCCCCTCATAGTATTTTCAACAGAAAAACTGCATTTAAATTTCAGAAGCTGACCCTTTCCTGCTTTGATGTGCAAAGTAGAGAGGAATAGATCATTGCCAGACACTTAAAAGAGAGAAATACCTATTTAGTGAAAAAGTGAAAGAAAATACTGTCTTTCAGTTAAAGATTTTTTCATCAGTTAATTTCTCTTAAAACATCTTAATTATTTATCTTTTTCAGCATTTTACTTATCCAGAATTGAATTTATCTTTGTGCAATAACACAATAGGAACTATGAAGGTTAAGTTTATAGCTGATTCTTAAATGACTTTTCCTATATAAATAATGTTAATTCACATTTTTGCATCTGTAAAGAGCAAAGACACATTTGTCATATTTGACTCTAGCTTTACATAGACAAAGGTTAAATAAAGCATTAGCACACAAGATTTGATCGAGGCAAAGGTTTTTTGACCATACACCTAAAATATAGACATCTGACATACATGAGAATGAATTATTCAGTTTCTCTGAAATAGAAGAGGAAGTGGAGTTAGGTCTAGATTGATGTTATCATTCTATGAACTGGCTGTGGCATGAATTGATAAACACTAGAACTATATTGGACTGTAGAGGAAAGGAAAAATGTTTCTGCCATATTTCATTACCTCCACGTGCTCCATGGACAACAGTGTTACTAACCTTTTATTTTTCTGCTCTGCCTTCTGCCTATCCTCTTCTAGCTCACATCACCATTGCCCCAGATAAATTATCATCAGTACTATCACTCTTGCCTCAATCTATCACTGGCAAGATATTTGAGGAGGCAATCAACCAGCTGGAGAAAACACAAAAGTGGTAAATCTATTTGTGCTTAGAAAACTGAAACATTACATTTATACTTAGGACTTGGACACACCGGGCTCTCAAGGGCTTCTCTAGCTGCCTGAGCACCCTGTTTTCCCAGTTACTTGTAGATATAATCATTTGCAGATATAAATTGCATTATGTGCATATAGTAGCAGTGTACATGGAATTCGCAGCAATATTCACAGCATTCACCTCTGGGAAGTGGTCTCTTATGATTTCAGACAGGAACATATCTTTTAAGTATTTAATCTAAATAGATATTTTTTTATTTTCCTTTGAGACTGAAGAAGAAAATTGCTTCCTTCCATGATCGTCTTAGAATTTAGAATCAGATCAATGGGAAGGGCACATGCGCAGAGAGTGAAAGTTGCTGAGCTCTCAGAGTATTTCTCATTGTACATCGGACTCACCATAGGAACTTGAGCAATAGCTCCTCTGTCTATGAAACACTCTCTGAAGCCCTGAAGCTAAATTTCTGTTCATACAATGCTGTAAGATTTCTATTTGCCATGTGCTGTAAGAAGCTCAAGGTAACTTTCTCAAGTACGGAAAGCAAAATAAAGTAGATTTCTCTTGCACAACTCAAATGAAAATCCATTGTGCTTTTTGTACTTTTTCCAGCTGCAGATGGAATTCAGCCATTTTAATAGTTTTTATTCTGTAATGCTACTTTTGTGCATAAACCGTCAATAAATTCTCTTCAATGTCTTCATGGATTAAACAGACCTTAAGAACACATTGACAGCATGAACCCTTGTCAATTAAACTGGAAGAGAATGAGGTTGTGTGTCTGTATACATCTCCTTAGTCCCTCTCTTCCGCAAACTGTAAGGTTTAATAGCACTAGTTAGCACTAGATCACAGCACTTCTAAGTATCAATAGCCCTGCCAGTTCTAACTGGTATTCTAATTAGTCTGACAATTCTACTAATTAAGAACATTAAACTTTTAAACAAAGACTATCTTTTTTGTAATGCGTTTGACAAAATGAAATTGAGGGTATAAGGGAGCCTGAGCCTCGGCTTCCAAGAATTGCTGATGATTAAAGGAAAAAAAAATATTTGGGGAGTATGTAGAAACATTTAGATATGGTAGTTAAATAAGAAGCATAGGCTATCTGAATTTTAGAATATTGTAAATGATAGGGAAATTGATTTAAAAAGTGAAAACTGCAAATGCACAATACATGGCTGAAATATGTTTGCCTTTAGGAAATAATAATTTAAGCCAAGTGCTATAGGGATTTTAGTACATTAGGCAAACTGAGATATTCCTTTGTTTGAAGGAGGATCCCTTGTCTAATTTTTCTTTCCTTTAGATACGAAACAAAAGCAAAGAAAAAAAATATGTTCTGCAATGAAAAAATTTCAGTAAATGTTTGTTGCAAATCAATATTTTTTTAACAAATTGCTTGGATTTTGACTTTATGTATTATGTGCAATTTTAAAAAGAAACGTCCTTTCAAATCCCTTTGAAGTGACTTAAAGATCTTAGTTTTCCTAAGTAACTTATTCTCAGAATGAAATTTCATTACAGTGCACTTAAAACACAAAGTTTTTTGCCAAAAATTCAACACTGAAAGAAAAGAATTTTTTTTTTGCCACTTTATTTTGCAAGGTCAAACAGCAAATATCTTCTTTATAATCAAGATTTTTGTTTCTATCGGAGTAAGAGCATTTGCACAGTCTCTGCAGAAAAACTTATTGGTAGTTTGTGCCACAAGAACAAAATGAATAACAGACTGAATGGAAAGCAATATTTTCTCCAAACCCCACCAATCTGAGCATCACAGATTTCATTCTTTCAGCACCCACCCTTCAAGACACAGTGCAGGAACTATGAATCTCTTAGGATTTGGCCTCTTGCCATAATGCCATGTATATTTCCTATCTTGCCTCACCAAATCATTACTGCACTGCCTGTATTCACACTGTTTAAGGATTTAGAGATACTGGGAGAGATGGCTATTCTAGTCACCATCTGCTAACATCAGCTGTCTTAAAAATTCATAGCAAAGTACCCTTTTGAGAGAAATTTTACCTAGATGGCTTTACATAGTAAGATGTCTTACAGGTCCAAATGCAGAATGCAGATGCCAGCATGTCTCTCTAGGCAGAAAGTGCACTTCAAACCAAATCACGCGTAAAATTCCTGAGCACGAGAATGAAACCCGGAACATAACCATAGTACACTCTTCAGAATGCATGTCTTTGAACAATTTGTTAAATGCAATTTTTTTTCTCTCCTGGACACACTACAGTAATAAGACTTGAGCTACTTCAATTTTTGTATTTCTCAAAAAATAGCAACTGAGCTAAAGATGATCAGAAAGAAACCAAAATAAAGCCAGGTACATCAGACACGCATTGCCTAACACTGCAAACAGTACCATGGGAAGAATAAAAGGATTTCTAACTTGCAAAAATATACCCATATTCAGTACTCTTTCTGCTGACCATTGACTGTTTCAGTATTTTGCAAACTATGCCCTGTATAAACTTTTCCCAGCACTTCAAGAGGCCTTAAAGAGGCAGGCTCACAATAAGGCCACACAAGTCAGGTAGAAAGTTAATATGGCAACTAGCACAACAGAGAGGAAACACAAGCAGAATTCAGGCTCAACAAGCCACACTGCCTTCTTAGAAAAGGGATTTTGCCCTGAAAAAGAAAGCCTTTTGCCAAACTTCTAGGTGCCTTCTGGCTGTGGTTGTTTTAAGCTATATGGAGATTCAAACTAGTCCTCAGCCAGCCAGAGGACTGAAATGAAAACTTCAGGCTGTCAAAAGATATGCAATTTCCTTTGCACATCCTGCTAGGCAAGATCACTTGACAGAGCGATTTCCTTCAAAACCAACACTGTGTACTCAAACAGTGGCATGAAGAACTGTTTTTCATGTTGCCTGGTGGACAAGGAAGCTGGCAAGCTGTAGGATTTACACAACTCCTTAGAGATTGCTCAGACATGAGGGATGTTAATTACAGAAAGTACTGTTTACTTCATCTTATATTTAAGTGCATGATAGCCTCACCTCTCTTTACAACAGATCACAATGTCATGGTGATTTTGGAAAACTTGATTGTCTGTTCAGATGATGCTGTTTCTGAGCAGGTGTCCATGTATTTTATAAAAAATTCTGCGCAGTTATATGCAAAATACCCTCTTGACTCTACTTCTTTAATTGTATACTTTAATATATGGGAATTTAATTTATTAGGTTAAGAATCTAAGAAATTTACATCTTACAACACCAGTGTGTCTGCTTGTTTGGCATATTTGGTGAAAAACACATTAAAATAGCTTTTTATAAAGATGAGAAACATCAGTTACTCTGAAAGTAGATCTGCAGCTTGAAGTAATAGAATTGTTCATTCATCACTGAAAAAATTGTTCTTTAAACATCAAGTTTCCAAAACTATTTTGAGAAAATATCATTACAGCCCCACCTGAATTCAGCACCATTTTACAGCTAAGATGAAATTAGCTGTGCCTTTCACTTTCTCAGAAGCTTGAGGATAGAATCCAGAAAGCAGCTTTATAAAATCCTGTTCTATTTGCAGTGAAATTCCACTACCAAATCCCCAAGACACTCAGGTGAAAATTGATCCTGTGGGTAAAAAGACCTCAAATGTTCCAACTTGTCTCAAGGTAAAATGAGATGGTCAAGATCCTTCAAAGTATATAGCTGTCTACCTTCTACTCCTTTCAAATCAGTGGAAGATGTAGTTTTGTGTAACAAGAAAGAGCAGGAAGGCTAGATGATTCAGTAACTATACACATCACCTAATCTCTCTGAAAAATAATTTCTGGCGTGTCTATCAAATAGATATTGGATTCTTCATTAATCCTAACTCTTGCGTCAAGCAGTTTGAATCAGTGGAAAAAGTTCAGGATGGATGCTGTGAGATCCTTATGACTCCCTTTTCTTCCTAGAAAGTAGCTTCATTCCAATAAACATTAATTCTGGCACAAGCTTAAGTTTGCTTATTTTACCTTTTGGATTATTAATCCAAAATTGCCTTTCTTTTCAATAAAGATCTCTAGTAAGGTTTTTAAGTACATTCATTATCGCATGTTGCAATGCTGTTTGCCAATCATGGATGCTAGGACCAGTCAAAAGTGTAATACAGATTTGAGATATGTAAGGGAGGCCATAGTTCATTAACAGCTTGGGACGCCTGATTGCACAACTTTTCTGCTTTCTGAATGAAAATTTACGTATCTTAATCAGACCAGTATCTCAGGAAAAGTCCTGTCCCAAAAGGTTTTTAAATTCAGATAATAAAAGGCAAACCAAAAGGAGCATGTATTTCCATTACAGTAAGCCTGAGTCATGCTGCTAAATATTATTTCCTAAAAACAAGCTCCTCTACTGAGCTGTTATGAAACTACCTGCATACTGAGTGTAGAGAAAATGGAGGTTTCATAGGCAATTACAGCTCTGGCATTTTCTTCTGTCAGCTCCTTGCCTTCTCACCTTTAATAGTGTGCATTCAAAACAGACTTAAAATTTTGGGGTTTTTGCTTTTATTTCTTTATTTTTCTAAGGTGTTCATTCATATAAGAAGAAGGAAATGATGATTCCTACATATGAGCTTACAGCCTACCTGGACTTAGTGAAGTTTTGTGAGGCTAAAGAAGTCACTTCTCTAGTCTGGGGGCTTTCTCCCTACTGAGTTTCAAAGGTCTGCTGCAAATTATAAAAGCGTCAGGCTTTCTTATAAAGTTTGCAAGCAACATTAACAGAGTTGCCCCTACAAGTCATCCTATCATTTTCTGGGAGGGAACTGTCCATCAGAAATTAATGTTACAGTTAGGTTTTATTTTACACTTCTGTCAAGTCATCATTAATTCAACTTCTTGGTTTCCTTCCATTTTAAGATCCAATTACTAGAGAGATGCCTCTACCCAAATTAAGGTGCAAATGAGACCATATGTTGAAGTCAGTAGTATGAATTTTATTTAACAGTAAATGTAAGGGACAGAGAAAGAAATAGGAAAGGGGGAGAGGAGTTGGAGAGGAGAAAGAGAGTGAGAGAGAAATTTAGTCACCACCTCCTGGATCTAGACCATGTCCTGTTGCCCTTCTTCTGGTCATCTCAGTGAAGGGGCTGCCGTGAAACAAAGTTAATATATACGGGGGAAAAATCAAGCACCTCCCCTGTGGTGGAGGTAAGAGTTTTACACTGTCTTTTGCAGCACTGAGGATATGTTGCAACACTGTGTTCACTTGCAGGCCCATGGTGGAAGACCTCAGAAAGACCACAGTTTGTGGGCTATGGCCTCCCCCCACTGGACCCAGGTAGAGCTGATTTTCAGGACAGATGCTGGCTTGGCTTTCCTTGTGGATACATTCTTCTCCCAAAGCATTGTTTACTTCTCCTTAGACCTGATATAATTGGACAATAGTAAAATCTTGAACTTATCTGAAATTCCCATCAGTTGATTTATCTCACAGTTCAAATTCCAAGAATCCAGGAGGTATATTGGGGGTAGGTGGGACAGGTGGGTGGGATGGATTGGGAGGATAGGTGGGGGGTAGGCTTGGGTAGTTGCAGATGAGCAGTTGGTTCTTTATGCTGTTTGCTATAATGGGAAAAGTCCTTCAGTGATCTTAACAGTGTTTAAGGCAATTGTGATCTTTAAGTCTCTTACATTGCATATTGTATTTAATTTATAAAATGTATATATATAAATATATATATTTACACATATACATGTATATGATTTTAAGTCCTAAACAAACTGCTTATCTTGTGACATGTGCTTTCTGTAAGGCCACTCTGCTCTTCTATGTCAGTGCTGTAGCCACGTACTCAGAGGTCTCACCACTTCCTGGACAGTCTTTGTACCAGCATGACTACATCATGTAGAGTGTAGCAAGTCATCCATGTGGGATGGATAACCTGTCACAGGGAGAAGACTGTAGAAAGGGAGAAAAAAGTATCGGGAGCACCTGCACAGGTGATCTAGGTGATCTGCACAGTTATATGCACAGTTATATAGCTCCTGATATTTTTCCTACTCTCTCTATTAGATATTAGAATAATAAGCTAACCTTTCTAATGCATACTTGGAATTCTGTTTAGTCATATTCTTAAGAAGAAGAGCCTGCAATGGCATTTTGTTTTCCACTAGAACTTAGAAGACATAACAAGAAATGCGGCAAAGAAACCCCTGGATGAACTTAAATGAGGCAGAACCCAGGGGAAATTACCTAACCAACTGCTCTTCTAAATGAACAATATTTGTTAAATATGCTAATTTGTTAAACTTACAAAAATTGTAGAAGTACCTTAAATCCAATATTCCTGCAAAGTACACATCACCTCTTGATCTGGTACTAAAACTTTCAGGCCATATTGTGCCTCTACTTTTCTAAGTGAAAGGTATTTTACTCCTTTAAGAAAACAGAGGTATTTTCCATTTTAAAATTATTTGGTTCCACCATCTCTCAACTCCTTTATATGAGTGTGAACCAGGAGTAACTCAAAATTAATAACGTAATCCCAAATGTATGTTGTATCTACATAAGATCTATTTTAGTCATGTGTTTCAGAAATCTTAGAGTAATTTCTGGTCACAAACTATTTTTTGTTGACCATAAGCAATTACAGTTAGCAATCATTTTCAGATTCTACAATCATGTTTTACTCAAATAACTCCAATTAAAACTCCCATTAAAATAGACTAACTAACCCCTTTATTGCTCTTTCCTACTTGTGTCTAACAGCCTATTCAAAACATGAAACTGAAGCAAGAAGTACATCCTTATAAAAGGGGGCCTAATGCAAAACACACATCTTTTGACACATTAGCAGATAGGTTAAAAATTATATTTTCAGATTGAACCAAAACCTCTTGAGCTAATGTAGTTTATTTCTCTGAAGCCAGGGGTCCTTATTGATGTCTTCTAATCTGTCCTGGGAGAAGAACATATATTGTCTTAGCACTGGTAGATGAGTGCTCAGTCAACTTGATGGGAATGGCAATTTCCCTCGCAAAAAAAGTTCAGTCTACAGCAGCATACTGGGGACATGAAAAGGCAGAAGAGGTAGAGACATCACTTTGGTCCCATGGTGTGCTAGCTGCACACAGGATAGGTAGCTGGCATGCAACATGCATGTGTCACATTGCTCTGGTTCTTTCCCCAGCAGCTCATTTTGTAGAGACATAGTTCAGCCTTCACCAGAAAGCCCCAGTTCTGACCAGTCTGAAACTCACCGAGGCTGGCAGACCATGGTCCCTGCCCAAGATACTATCCTCTTCTGACTACTTTTCAATGATAAAATAATATCATTGAAATTAAAAAATAAGTAAATAAACCACTAATCCCGAAACAAACAAAACCCAAACCAACTAACCAACAAAAACCCCAAAAGCACACAAAAAGCTCCTGCCAAACTGGTATTCCCACCTCTTCTTTAGCATTAAACTCAGCAGGAGACTGGAGCCACTGTTTTCTACACTCTTACCCAGGTATTAGTCCTTTGTGGTCTGACTTTGCAATTTAGAATGTAGTAGACATACATTTTTCCCCAGTCTCACTCCCAAGGCAGAAATTGCTTTAGTGTTTGGGCTTTGCATGTGGGTGCTATGGCAGGAAGGCAAACTCACATCAGGTCATGAGTGTGGAAGAGGAAGTTTGGCATCACATGATTGTCACTGGTCCCATTGTCTACATTGCAGTCGAGTGTGTATATTAGAAAGATTAGGAAACAAATAAAAGAAAAAGATTCAGCTATCTTCCCCTTCTGAGCAATGAGGTCCCATTGCTCCCAGTGAATGACCAAGGCTACTACTTCGAAATGTTCCTGAATTCCTTAATTTGATGTGGTTTTCTTGTTTCAGCTGGGAGGCATGGGCCAGTTAGGAGAGAGTTGGAGAAGATGATTAAAAAACTAAAGAAAAAAAAACCTAAAAAAAAAAAAAAAAGAGAAAGAAAAAAAGAAAAGGGCTGAGACATTCTCTGGGGCTCTGATGATAGCATATTGAACATACTTGAAAGGCTCCCATTGAATGCAGTGCAGTTTGGGTCAGTCCCCCTCATGCACCATGGATGTTCTGCAGTCCTTGGGACTCAGTATTATTTCACCAAATCTATTAATGACTCAGTATTATTTAAATGAATCTATGTGTTTGGTTGTGTTATTATTTTTATATATTAACATTAATGTATTATTATAATATTGCATTTGAAATAAACTCACTTTGAATTCAAGACTTTACAGTCCAGGTACAGGAAAAAAATGTGTGATGTGTTCAGTAACATATTTGGTGCTGTGCAGCCATTCTATATAGTGCATTTAACTCTATATTGTGTATTATTCTTAACATGCATTCACAGTAGACAGCAAAGCAGCAGTTATCGGGTCTGCTGTGAATGCATGTTAACAGCAGTACCTATTTGCATATCATGGATCCATAATAAAAAATACGTAGTAAAATCCTTATAAAAAGTTATTATGCATACACAGTAGAGGCTTTTTAAACCTTGAAATCTCGGCTATTTTGTTTCTCCACAATTTATCTGAAAATATTAAAAAGGTCAAATGATGGATTAGAAATGTGTAAAACTGTTATCTTACTCCTATAGAGGGAATCATTCAACACAAACAAATTAATTTTTGGTTTTAGTGGCAGTATTAAAGATGCTCGAAAATGTATTTGAGTTGTTTAACAAAAATAGCCACCTACTTCAACAATAAAAAAGGATGGAGAAATATTTTCATATATTTTGAATGCTGTGTGATATAACTGAAATTTTTTTGGTCCTTCCCTAAACATAGAACTATAACAATGTCAACCTTTCCTTCAGTATCTCAGGGTATCTTTAGTATGTATTGAAACAGTGTTTGGTTACTCTAGGGCTTTTCATTTTTAGATTATCATGCATTTTTTAATACTTCGAATATGCAAAATTCTTGAAAAGGTTGACAACGTCTAGATCCTTTAACAATATATATCTTAATACATAAATTCCTATTGAGGATAATGGGATTTACCCTCTCCTTTGTTACACAGATCATAGTATTTGCAGTAAAAACTAAGCAAATGCTATGAATAATACAGCACTTGCTCTTTTTGAATAGTTTCCCCTTTAAGTTTTAACTTCTTTGTCACTTCAGATACTTTTTCCCTAAAATACAGAAACTAAAAAAATAAAAAGCCTGCATTTTGTAAAGAAAGAGACACCTGAACGTCTTAACCTTTTAAAATATAACAAAGTCCAAAGAAACCCACTAGATTTGGGATGAGCTGTTTTTAATCAAAGGCTCTAAAATCATTGAGCACATACATATAGATGTATAAATTGTAATCTTCTCACACACGTGTTGTTCTGTACTGTAGTCTAATTTTTTGTTCCCATCTCCAATAAAAAAAATGCCCAAACATATTTAAATGAAACTTTGTGAAAGAAAAAGAAATTGACCAGGGCTGAGAACATTAATGCCAAGGTTTGGACCAGTGTAAATTAAAGCATATGAATTATAAACCCTTCAAAATCAGGATTTATTACGGAAATGCTGACAGGGACCCGTAACAACAGCAGCTCTGACAGGGATTATTTTAATACTAAAAGCATACTTAGTCACTCATTATTTTAATACAGAGAATATTTAATTACAAAAAAATGATACACAACAATAATGAAACCAAACTTTAAAAATATTTCTAAGAAGACACATCATTCCCCCTATAACTCTCTTGATATTGTTCATATGTGACATGCCACTCCTTAAATTAAAAAAAAACCACCACAAACCCCTAACACATGAAGGTGGCATTTGTCATAAGCTCCATGGCAAGACTGAGCTAAGAGTCTTTATCAGCTTCATTTAACAGCGTTTTGCCTACGGAAAGAGACAAAAGGGTTAAAGAAGGAAGAGCAAGGAGCACAGGAGAGGCAGCTGGCTGGAGAAAGAAAGGCATGAGGAAAGGAAAAGCTAGGTATGGAAACAGAAGAGCGGGGAGATTTTTAGGAGGTTTCCAAAGGGAATAACTCAATTTTTAAATAGATACTGGAGAAACATTCACAAAAAGGCCAGGCAGACTGAGAAAATATGGCAGGGGCCAAACCCTTCGAGAATCCTAAGTTACACTTGTGAGCAGGTGCACCCCAGTCACATTGCACATGCCAGAGCAGGTCAGGGACCAGCAAGCCTTGCCACATGCTTCAGAAAAAAAAAGCATGATTTGTGAAACCTTCATGCTGTATGTCCAGTTTTCTATAAATGCCTCTTTTATTTTGCAATGTCAAAAACCACCAAGGGATGCGAAGGAAGGATTTCTTACAGATGGCAGAGGTTGGCTCCAATTATTTTGTGCTCTGGGGCAACAAGCTGCACTCAAAAAAACCCCACACCCCAAAAATCACTCCCAGCAGCATCACACAAAATCTTTTTGTGACTATGCTATGCATTATAGCACCAGTATTACTTCCCCATTACTCTTGCCTTTCCCTGCCTTTTCTGTTTTGTCCCTGGATAGCAGGTGCACTGGAGGGACTCAGATCAATACAAGACAACATTTCTCATATAAACAATACCATATTAACAACCACAGGGCAGTTGTACCTGTAGGCAGGGATAGCATCAAATGCAGCTAGACTGCTAAAAAGAAGCAACTTCAGTGGAAATGTACCTACGGTATGTGAAATGCTGGTACAGATATTTTTCTTTTTTTTTCTATCAGTCTAACCTTCTGTGTTGATACATGAATGCTGGTACCCACTTAGAGGGATGCCAGATGATCAGTGCAGAATGAAGGTCCCAGGAGAAAGGATCACGTGATTTTCTCTGCCCCGTGACGTCACTAGCAGATGGCATGGGTACCAGCTCTGGCAGTTGGCATCAATGTCACTTTTTAGAGATCAATGAGATAGTGCAGATATACACAGATCTAGACTCCAGGAGATGATGCGACATTCAGACTGAAAAGATTTGGAAGGCAAAAAATGAAAACCGATTGTTGAATGAAATAAAAAGCTAAGGTAACACAAATAAAGATATATTTCAATTGGTGTTGGGTGTGCATGCAAGTGTTTAAAGATACAGTATCATTGTCTTGTATTTTGTGTATGCTATTTGCTTTCTAATGACTCCTAACATTTTATTCTTCTGATACAATTAAAAACTTTCATTGCTTTTATATAATACTGCAAGTGTGTAGACAATACTGAAAGAATTAGTCTTTGACTGGGGTTTTTCTTTAATTTTGTTCTGTTAAAATGTCCCTGCATTTACTTTGTTTGTCTCTTTGAAGTCCATGGGATACAAGCTTTTGCTGCTACCAAACTGCAAACAAAAACAAAGTAATTGGGAAAAGGAAATTATTTTTCCTTTCCAGGCTGGATTCTGAGCACACGTGCAGGATTACAGTCAGAATCTACAGACCGCTCCTGTCAGCTAAGAGCTGGAGGAAGACATCTGAGCCTCACAGAACATAAACACTGCTATAGTGTGCAGGGAATTTTTTTCTTACCCCCCCCCCCCATTGATGGGAAAGAAAAAAAAAAAGATAAAATAACAAGAAAAAAAGCAAATAAGTTGATTCTAAAGAAACAATAAATATTGATTCGAATTATTTCTTGCAAAGAGGGAAAGAAAGGTAGGGGGATTTTATTTCCTAACTCTAACCTGAATACATTTAGGGTTAAATAATTCTGATTTTGTCTTAATATGAAATAAATATTATGTGATTTTAAAACGAACAATTAGGGAAACAAAGCTTTGTTTTGACTTATATTACTAGCTGAGTGATTTGGGGGATATATTCGATTTTTTTCTCCTCTCAGCCACTGTAACTTACTAAAGTTTATCGTCTTGATGCATAAAGGAAGAAATATGGAGGGGAAAAAACTGACAATTTTGAAGTATAAGTCCAAAATGATTTTAAAATATTTACCATCAGGTAGTAACAATATGGCACTTTTTCAATTTTAAAACTGCACTCCCTCTCCTCATTTTTCCACTCAGGGGAATTTGGATTAATGAAATTTCTGTATGGCTCTGTCATGTTTTGCATTTCTTTAAATTCCATGATGGTAAGATTTTGAAGGGTTTGTTTAAAAATAAAATAAATGAGCATGGAGCTAATTGTACATTTAAAATATCAATTTACTCTATATCCAAGAGCAATGTGGCTTTTTAGTTGCAGAGTCAAATGTTTCAAGTGATTTTAGAATTCTCAACAGCTATTATTTTTTTTTAAAGTGGGCATTTGCAACTGCCATTTTATTGAAAAAATATAGATTGAACATTTACATACAGACACATTCTCACTCTCTTATACAGAGGGCTTACACACAGACACAAATAAGGTGCATGAGGCTGTCTGTGTGAGTCGGGAAACTTTAAAAATGGAAATATTTAAACATTGTGCTGGCATTCTTTCAGGTAACTTAAGATTATAGAACCATGTTAACACTGCCATTTGATGAGTCTGTTGTAATGCCAGAATCCCAGATGTGTAGGAAGTTTCCCAGAGAAAGTGATGACCAAAAGCAAATGAAGAACCCAGAAAGCTTTTCAAAGCAGATCATCCTTCGAGGAAAAAGTATTAAAAGATCTCCTGGAGAAGACACAGAAAAAGAAGAGGAAGAGGAAGAGAGAGAAGAGGAGGATGAGAATGGCTTGCCGAGGCGAAGGAGCCTTAGGAAAAAAAAGACGAACAAGATAAGGATGGAAAGGATTAAATTCAGGCGTCAAGAAGCCAATGCTAGAGAGAGGAACCGTATGCATGGCCTTAATGATGCTCTGGACAATTTAAGGAAAGTAGTCCCTTGTTATTCTAAAACACAAAAACTGTCCAAAATAGAAACTTTAAGATTAGCCAAGAACTATATTTGGGCTCTTTCTGAAATACTGCGAATTGGCAAAAGACCTGACCTGCTCACCTTTGTCCAAAACTTGTGCAAGGGTTTGTCCCAGCCAACTACAAACTTGGTGGCGGGATGCCTGCAGCTGAATGCCAGAAGTTTCCTAATGGGCCAAGCAGGTGAAGGTGCCCATCATACCCGCACACCCTACTCCACCTTCTATCCTCCCTTCCACAGCCCAGAGCTTGGCACCCCCCCAGGGCATGGGACTCTTGACAACACTAAGTCCATGAAACCATACAATTACTGCAGTGCTTATGAGTCCTTCTATGAAAGCACTTCCCCTGAGTGTGCCAGCCCACAGTTTGATGGTCCCTTGAGTCCTCCTCCAATTAACTATAATGGGATATTTTCCCTGAAGCAAGAGGAAAGCTTGGACTATGGCAAAAATTACAATTATGGCATGCATTACTGTGCAGTGCCACCCAGGGGTCCCCTTGGGCAGAGCTCGATGTTCAGGTTGCCTACAGAGAGTCACTTCCCTTATGACTTACACCTGCGCAGCCAGTCTCTCACCATGCAAGATGAATTGAATGCAGTTTTTCATAATTAATGAGGAAAATGAAAATAAACAGTGGTCATTCACCTCCCCATCTAATTAAGAGCAAGCAGATGCTTGGGCACTGCGTAATTGGAACAATTCTATTTAAAATGTTTACTAGTTCCTACAGTGTGTTTCAACTATTGTGAAGATTTCTATGTATTAATAAGCCCTTTTTATGATTTTTTTGGTCTGTAATCACTGTGAGAATATGTTTCCTCCCAGAGATTTTCTCCCTCCTTTTTAACTTTTTAATTCCTGCTTTTTAACTTTTTGTTTCCTGCTTTGTTTGATTTGTTGAGCAGTGTGTCTGAATAATATTACTGAAATACAAGCGTGCACACTGTGTAAAGTCAATGTCTATTTTGATTGTATAGCAATTATACAATGCATGTTATTGAAAACAGATTAACAGAAATTATGTATTTATAATTGGTAGAAAATATATATTATGTATTCAAGGAGAACTGGATTAAAAATATTAAGAACTTTACAGTAATTATCCAGAACTGAGATGGGTTTGCAATATGCGGCACGCAGAAGTGAGAGGGCAGCAGTATTGAAAGCTATGCAAAAAAAATTTTAGAAAGGCAAACAAACTAAAAATAAAATTGATTTTGGGTTGTTTGTTTTCAGTAGGCTAAGGAAAAACAGTGATTTTCATTGACATTGTTCAGCCTGACCTCAGAGTGTTGCTGACAGGGGCCACATGATCATATTTAGAAGATGTTGTCTAAAATTTTCCTCATTTATAATCTCATATATTATCAGAACTTTTTATTTGTATTATTATAACTTCAGATGTAAAGGTTTGTTTTAAAAATGTATAACTGTGGTTTCTCACTACATACTTAAAATGCAATTAAATATATATGTTTCCACTTCTAAAATACATCTATTAGCTATGATACTGTATTTTGTCTGATACTTATTATTTCACACTATACAGTGGCCTTTGGTCTTGTCTACACATCTTTCTTCCCAGGACACCCAAAATGTTCAAGTCTGGGGTTAGAAGTCAAGAATTATCAAGTGAACCTCATGCTATTTTCAAGAGGATGTATTAGTGATGCAGTAGATTCAAAACACCACATAAATAACTGTGTGTTAAATGAAACACAGGTTATGGGAAGTAAGTAACTTTGTATTTCAATGAAATGCCAAATTCCATGTGGGGAAGGGCCCTGAGCTAACCCACAGGACATTAGCTGCTCCTGCAGCTCTGGCTCATGGAAAAGCATGAGTATGATAAGAAATTCAGAGAAAAAGAATTACTGGACATTGCTATACTTAGTGTTGACTAAAAAACTACAGATTTTGACCATAAAACTGCAGATGTGTGTGCAACCCACATTAGTTTAGTAGCTACAGACGTCTGCACAGTCCCACCCACCTTAAAAAACTTGAGTTTAGCTGAGCCTCAGTTGTTTTCTAACTAGCTAGAGCTGTTTATCTATAAGCATATGAATGATAAAATGAATGAACAGTTGATCTAAAAGTCAACAGTCTTTAAAACCTCTGAATGAGCAATACCTCTTTATTATGATGGATAAATAGCAGCTATCTGATATGCAAAAGTACTCTGCTCTGAATGAGGAGGGAATACTTTTTTAAAAGTTGTATAAAAAGTGCAAATTCCACTTGCAAGTTGGAAGCTCCTGGCTCTGGGTCACAGTTTGTTAATGACACATCAATCTCAGAGCCTCACTTGAGTACACAGCTGGACAAAGAGGCGATGGGCCAATTTCTCCTGATAATTTACTTATTGTCACAAGCAAGCCTTGTTGTGAATAGTCTGTCCTGCCAAGCATTGTGGCTCCCTCAGGACAACCACAGCCTGATATTCATCTCTTCTAAGTAAGACCAAGCTGCTCCCAATAGAAAGGTGTAACATCCCAAAGTTTGTATCTGCGTCTAAATGCTTTCAAGTTTGCAGAAACAGAGGGACAAGCATGGGATTTTGTTCAACCAATATCCTCTCTAGGCACAAATATGAGACCAAAATGGAGTCTCTGGAGCAGTGTCTTGGGCCAAATTTCAGGGCTTTGGTTTAGGATCATCCCCCATTTCTTCAGGGGCTAGGCATGGAAGGTATAGACAGTCATTTTCCACATTAGATGAAAGGTGATGGTAATGACTGTCAGCTCAAAAGCATGCCCAGGTGTTCTGCACTGAATATAGGAAGGATCTGGGAGAAAAAAAGACTCTAAAATAGATTGCATTTCCTGTTACACAGAATTAGCTGTTGTTGAGCAAGGCATGGGAGGGTGATGGGAGAGAAAAGGGGGAAGAAGCCAGTCAATGAGGTGAATGCATGCAGATACATGCACACTGAGAAATAATAATATATTTTAGGGAACTGTATGCAAGACAGCCCAGAAACAGGGGATCATTTGTTGGGGGGCAAATATCCCCCACTGTGCATTGGCAGTAAACTTATCTAACCAATTTCACTAAGAGAAGTCATTTCTAGGAGGCTGCAAGTTCATCAAGTACTTCAGAGCTGCCTTGCTGCACTGGGGGGGGTTCTTTGCATAAGTTGAGAGTGGTGTGAGGAGGCAGCTGTAAAGTCCTGCACCAAGGGAAACAAATACCACAATACATCCAGCAGGAACCCAAGGGGTGTTCAGTCTTCAGTCTCTGCGATCTGGGGGTCTCCAAATCTGTGGCCCTATATTAACTCAATAAGTCATGGGCCAGTTCCTGTATCCCCTTCTGGCAGCAGAGACAAAGAGAAAGGGGAGAAAAACATCCCTGCCAGTTCAGATCTTTCTCACTCATGACAGATGGGAAGGCAGTTTGCAGCCAGATTCCCCCTCTGGTAGCTCAAGGCAAGAACCACACTTGTTCAGGGCATTGCAAGTTGTAAATTCACCCCACAATAAATAATGGAAAAAGTAATAAGAAAATACTGAGATGGCATAAAAAACCTCCAACATTCTCTTTCTAGGAGAATATGGATTACTTAGAGATATGGAGCTGGGAAATTCCCTTGAGAGCATGCTCTCTTGCAAACCTTCTTTTGTGCACACGACAAACATTTCTCTGCTCCTTCAATGGCCAATCACAGAATAAAAAGGTGCTCCAAGCTCTGACATGGTTTATAAAAGCCTTTGAAGATGCCCTATTTTAGGGAAAAATCTGAGTATTAGTAAAGGTCTGGTCCTTTAAAATTACAGAAATAAAAGCCAATGGGTTTCTTACTCATTATCTCCACATTTTGAGGTTTACCTCCTTCAAATCCTATTCATATAACAAAACAAAACTGCTCAGTTCTGTATGTCTTGTTCTCCTCTTAACTGCCTTCAATTTCTTGAGGACAGAATTATGTAAAAGAGCAACAGCTTCAGAAAAAATTAGACAAGAAATTTCTATTGTTCCATGTCCTTTGACACAAAATATTGAAACCTTCTCTCAGTTTCAGAGATGGGAACTCCAAAGCTGGCAGAAGGAGAGTCATTTCATATAACTCTTTGCCATTTATTACTTCCCATAGTAAGATTTTAGTGTGATTTTAAAAAAACATTGTGGCTTTTTTATGATATTGGAAACACATTAACTATTTAAGAATAGCTGTACTAGTCCAGATTACTCATCCATCTGATCTAATATCCATTTTTTTTAATAAGAGAGCATAATAAAGTTTTCCAAATGTGTCAGAAGAGGACAAGGAAAATATTTTTTTTTTTTACTAATGAAAGTGCTGGAAAATAAGCTAAACATAATATTTCAGTCTTGTTGAAAAGAAAGATGTGCCTGAATTGGAAAAAGAGCCGGGAGGCATAACAGTGTGCTGTAATGTTAACACCCTTTCGTCTGAACACTGGACTCATCAGAAACCACTGTGTAAGAAACCCTGGATAGTACTTGGCAGTACCTGTGAACCCCATGCAAAGAAAAACCTCATCCAGAGTACAATTTAAAACCCATGGCCTAAGACCCAGTTATAAAAAGCCCAGTGAGACTTCAAAGAAAGAGATAGAGACAGTCTTTTCTTTGCCAGACCTCAGTGGAGATCTCAAAACTTCTCTGAATTACAGCAGGGATACACTTGTTTGATGACACATCCTGACTATGATCCGTTTGGACTGTCTGCATTTTTTCGTTTCATAGCTATTTCTAGGAGGATTTTTTAAATGTATGGAGATTGCACAAGCACAAACATGATGGGATTTGTTTTCTATATTAGCAATTCCCTCTTCCATTTTTATCCCTACTTTATTCTTCTTTCTCTGCCTTGCCTATAGGGCTCTCAAATGGCAGCAATTAAGTGAAATGCCATCAATAAAGATGAATGAAATCCCAGTGTAATACATGGTAAAATCCTTCCTTGCAAAAACAAAACTGAAAAGTCGTTGCATGGTTTTGTTTATCAGATTGTGAATCTAGCTTAACTGTGGTTATATCTTATGGTCACAAGGTCAAAGCAGGTTTAATCCTAGTACAAAAATCCTGCAGCCTTTGAAGCATAAGTAGAAGATATAGTGCTGCTTTAGGCTGAATTGCCAGGAAAGCAGCTTCCCACACAAAATTTAGCAATTTTCCAATTAAGAAGAAACAAACAAAAAAATAAAAACAACCCTCAGTAATCTGGTTGTGGGTCTGACCCAGAGCTGAACCATGGCAGCAGGTTTTGATTTTGCTCTGGAGAGACACAGATCAGTGTGGTGAACAGCTGGCACTGTGCCACTGCAGAATCTCAAGGGCAAACCTGTCATATCTCACTGATACAAATCTAACTACCATACGCAGGGCTGCCATGCAGAATCACACTCCCAAGCCTTCTCCACCACACAATTAGACCAGAGCAAGTCATCTCACAAAATTCTTCTGTGTTACAACAAAAGGATGACATATTTTCCTGCAGAGCTTTCTCCCTCATCTCAAAGGATGTGTAAGAATGAGCTAGGAAAAAGGAAAGGCAAATTTTCAAGCAAAAGAATTCTGAGGGGGAAAAGTTTCATTTATTTTCTATTTTCTTATTTTCATTTTGTAATGCCTACAGTGTGGAGTTCCTATTGATGCCTGCTCCTGGTGTTATGAAAATGAAGCTAGATGCGGTTAGAGGGTTGGGGTCTTTACCTCAGTATTTTAATCAGGATCCTGTTTGATGCATCTACTTCACCCAGGTGCAGCGTGGCAAATACACACCCACCGTCAATCACACATACCAGTTATAGACTTTACACATTAACATATCTAACAAGGGAGCCCAATAATGGGGCTGGGGTGGGTTAACCTCTAGTTTACAGGATCTGTCCTGCTAGGGGACCTCGGCTACTTAAGATAGTAGAAGGTTTGGTCTCCCTGGCCCTGCAGTTCTGGGGTGTTTAGTCTCAGGGCCTGCAGAACACTTACAAAACAGTAAGCACTAGACTAAGTGAAGGGTTACAAGTATGCATGCTAATACTTGTGGATACACAGAACTGTGTAAAAGGTATATAAAAGAAAAGACAAAAATCATTCCGGCATCACTATGACTCAAAACTGGCTTTGAGTTGGCAACAGCCGCAACGTTTGTTATAGAGTGGTAAAGAGATTTCCTCCCCCTACTTCCCCAAAACACCACTTTCCTTTGACTGTTTCCTTGTCATTTGTGCTTTTATCCCTGTGACTGCATTACTTGCATTATTTAATTCTATTCTTGCATGTTTTAAATCTACGCCGTGTATGTAGAACATTTCTGGTTGCAGCTGAAAATCTGCACTACTTCAGGAGGTTAAAAAAAAAGTTTAAAAAAATTGCTGGAAGAAAGTAACACCTACAATTGTTCATTTTTATTGGATATTCATAATGTCTTCATCCTCACCCCAGTCTGGGGAACACTGTACTTTCTGATACTCTGGGCTTTTTTTGCGTTTCTGTAGAATAACACTAAGCATGTCTGAGGGTTCTCCCCCAACCCCTTACTATTTTTTTTAAAAATCAGAATTGATTAGTATGTGAAATAGTATTTTTGAAACAGATGATAATTCTTGATCTATAAGTATGCCCACATATAAAATGTTATTAATTCTGACGTGCCTGGACATTCTGTTTGCAAATGCAAAGTCTAATAGTCAGCTGAATTGGAGGTGCTTGTACATATTGACAATACAGGCTAAATCACAGATTATATCATAAATTTTGTGCTCTCGGAAGCAGGAACATTAGTACTTGGGTCTACTCTTGTCCTGTTGGAATTCAGCAGTTACCAGATCGGAGTCTAAATCACATGAGAAGATAGCATAGCCTTATCATGATATTATTTATATACACGCACATGAGCAGATGCATAATGCTTAGATGCCACTGAAATGACATTTCTGTTGGGCTGACAGCTTGCAAACAAAGAGACTCCGGCAGGATCTTCCTCAGAATTCAGGGAGAGGCCCACATGAATTCTGGTCGATATTTGCCCTGCATTGAGAGAAGTACCTGTAGGAAAGAAAAGCATTGTCTAAACATTGAGAATGCTAGAAGCAGTACTCCTGCTAATTTTAATAATTTAGCAACTGAGATTGCATTCCCAAATTCTAAAGGAGAGTTCATGTCAGTCACTATGAAAAGCTCTCTTCTTCTGGATTTACAAGGATACCTGTTCTTGGGCTTAGCATCTTTGTCTTGGCAACAAGCATTATTTTAGAAAAGTAAATATTTTCCCCATGATAGATATAATAACCATTTTACTTCACACCCATCTGTTTACATACAGAGGCACACCTACACCCATTGGGACAGATTTTGCAGATTTCCACCAGAAAGTGGGGGAAATAATTTGATTGCATGTAGTTATAATTATTTAAATGCCAAAACACCAAAAAATTCATTAATGCAGTAAGATGGTAAGTGAATAGTCATTAAATATGAACAGCCACAAGTTTTCTGGTGTTCAGATACGCGAATTTTCAGATCCAAATTAACCATAACCATCATCTACCCAGAACTCCTAAATTTCATATATTCTTATTCTTACTACACTCTCAATTTTTCCCTTATTCAATTAAATAATAGAAACTTAGCTAAAAGGATAAACCTGTCCCTGGGCCTCATCTCACGCTCTCACTATAGGAGAATCTTCGGATGACTAAACCCAGAAAACAGAATGATAATTCTTGACAGCCACAGAAACACACATATAACATAAAGAGTGATGCAGGATGTGAATAGACACCACCAGAAATATGACAACATCTTTCCTAGTGGATAGAGTAATAATTCAATGCAAGATGCACTGCAGCAGAAACATAGGTGAGGAA
This sequence comes from Petroica traversi, assembly GCA_025920805.1. Taxonomy (NCBI): domain Eukaryota; kingdom Metazoa; phylum Chordata; class Aves; order Passeriformes; family Petroicidae; genus Petroica; species Petroica traversi. The sequence continues at coordinate 39,037 of JAHLSL010012432.1, forward strand.
GTACTCAACTTATGTGAGGAAAAAGCAACTTTGTGGTCACAACAAATTCAGCTAAATGTTTCCTCAGACAGGCACATTCTACGTGAGCTGGGGTGCCAGTCTGATTTGCCTGGACAATATGTTCCAAATACAACTCTGTCTATCCCCATTTTGAATGAGTTGGTTGCTTCACACCACATGTCATCTACTCCATAACAGTTACTTCAGCCTTCATGCTGGAGTCACAGCCGCTTCAAACAGCTGAGCCTGCAAAAGACACTCTAGAGGAGATTATGCTGCTGAACCATTCATCCTCATCTTATTCAGTCACAGATTCCCTGCACCCTCAGGTACTCACACAGATTTCAGCACGTTCTGTAAAATGGTGACTGCCATGAGTAATGGTCTCGACCACAAGCACAGCTTTATGGAAAAGCTCTTCTTTTGAGATAGGCCTAGTGGCCTCCATGAGAGGTTAATGGTACATACTACTTGAGTGCAATGTCTCATTGATACTGCGGTCATATTCCCTTAACTCTTTTTGTTAACCATGTGTTGGCATGTGTCCTCCCTTCAAATTCAGCATTCTTCTGGGCAAAAATAACCCTACAGAATTAGTTTTAATATATTAATTATGTTATTAATGAACCAAGGCATGAGAAGATACATGGGACCACACACATTTCTGGCAGTCCCAGATTACAAGCACACACTCACTAACATCCTCTGCCTTCTTAAAGTCGCCAACAAGTTGTCTGGGAAGAAACTTCACCTCCAAAGAGTGAAAGTTATTGGCAAGGAAGTACTGCACATAAGGAGAGATATCTCTGCACAGATATCCTAGATCAGTGTTATACCTGCCCCTTCTCTTCTGCAGGCCAGTGTGTGTGAAGGTAGTAGTAGACAAAACAGAGTCTTTATTTAATTTGTCCATTTCACCTGTGATTTACCCCAGTTCTTGCATCATGTAGATGTAATCTGGTTTCCAGTTCACTCCATTGCTCTGTGACAATTTACTTTTAAATATCTAGAGAATTATGATATAAACTCAGTCTCAAATCTAGCATTTATTTTTTAAAGAAAAAATCTTCAGACTTTTTACTAAATGTTTTTAAAGCTACCAGTGAACATTATGCTGTTTATTTAAAAGTTATTCTAGATAAATTACCTTGCAGCTACAAAATTAATGTAATTAATTTATTACTTGCAGCCACAAATCAAAACATTGTTAACACTGCTGCATGCAATTTAATATGCACAGTAAGTTTCCATATGGCTTCAATTTTAGGCTCCCTGGTCATTACAGAAGCTCATTTTAGAATGGTCTGTAGGCGTACAAAATCAGCTTGTGCTTAGCGGGAGAAAAGCTGTTCAAGGTGATTTCTACACAGGCACAACAGTCCAAAAAGGTCCCAAAGCACTAACACCACTTGGAATTATTATATCCTGCCTAAGACTGAAGAATATCTACATGCATTCACAGAACTACAGATATAACCAATGCTTATTAATAGTTCTCTAGTCAGAACTGTTATTTACCAGTTCATCCTCCTAACCATGAAGGCACATTTTTAAAAAGAGCTGGGCATCCAATATCTCTTTGTGAGAGAGCAGGACCAAAATACAATAGGATGTTACAACATCAACTTTACAAAGCTTAAAAAAAGTCTACAAACCTTATAAACAACCGAAGACCCTAAATTTTGACAAGGATATATAGATCACCTGTAAGTGAGGTACTGCTGAGTTTTTGCATAATGTACCCAGAGCTGTGTGTTCACTGTAATTAGCTTGAACACATCAACTAGATAAAGGCAATATGCTGCACATACATTTCATTACCAGTAATCTTGTTGCAGAACATTGTCATGATTGAATGAGCAGCAGTGACTGTTTTCAAAGTCATCTCACTTAACGTTCTTCAAGCACACCAAATTCCAGAAACACCTAGTTCATTTTTACTTAAGAAAGCCTGCTGAAAGTAATTACAACAGATTTATGCCCCTAGATTCAAGTCTGATTGATGGGTTACCTGACTAAGAGCAAGAGCAAAAAACCAAGTCTTTCCAAATAAGAGCAGGCCATGAACACCAGCATCCCATGCCACAGCTCTATTCACTAGATTGCAAGCTCGCATGGGTCACAACATTACTTATTCTTTCCCTCTTTCTCTTCTTGAAAAAACCCATTCAATGAAGTATATCTTATAACCAAAAGAAGCTATTTCAAAGCATTTTTGCTTTGTTGGAAGTTTTCTGATCAGCTCTGTTAATAAAATTGTCCAAGATTCCCAGCATGCTTTCTCTTCTTCAAACTGGCACCAGTTGTGGCATGGTGATCAACACCAAAAGGCCAAAATCATAGGCACAGCACTTGCAGCTGAAACTTGTTTGATAAGTCATCATCGGTTTTAGTTTGTCCGTGCCTGGATTTCACTTATAGCTGGGAAACACATCCAGCACAATTCCAGTTATATCAAAACCCAGAATAAAAAGGCGTCAGGCTGGGGCAGAAAAAGAGACTTTCACATCCTGAGACCATAGTACATCAAATAACAGTCTGGAAGTACCTATCAAAGGCATGAGCACAACCAGAATTAGGAGGTCAGGCTTATCAAGTGTCCTCAGAGCTACTAAAGAAGAATGAGAAAGAGGTTCTTGATACTGTTTACCAGAGACACATTTGAGGCATCATTAGCTGTTGGTGGTTCAGAGTGGTTGTTGCAAGCACAGCCGCTCTCTTGGAAAATATCTTTGCCAGACTGCTCCTGGGCAGCAAAGGCATCAGCATACCATTGCAGCCAGACTAACCACAGACAAGGAAAATGCATCAGAGATCAAAGCACTAACAATGTTAAAGCCCTGATTGTGAAGGGGTTCAATAATACAAGTCTCTCATACAGGCTATTCTAGGATTTCAGGTTATTTTGACTAATTTCTAACCTATTCTTTTGGGACAATCCCAGACTAAATTGCTGTGAAAGAAGTGAGACAGATGGAGGGAAGAAAATAGAAGCAGGCCACCATTATAACTGAATTCCTACTCTTTCCAGCAATCCTGACATCAATAAGCTCTGTCCACCAGAAGGGCATCAGTGAAAAGAGGGCTCAGGGATATATTTCACTACATTTACACAATGATTTCCTGAAATGTGTAAGCGGGGGAGCTGCCTTCTTTATTTTAGTACTGTCAACTGTTAGTACAGAGAGTCTCTCTCTAGTGTTATGTTCTCGTGAGCTGGCAGATCTGTCGGGAATATAATGAGGTCTGTTCATGCACCTCCAGTTCTAGCAACAACTCCTCACATGTTCTCCTGATTTTCTTGAGACATAAGGACCAGTTGACTATGCAAATTAAGTAAGAGAATGTAGAAAATGAGTTTGACACAAAGGGAGTTGCTGGCAAATGCCACTGCTTCCTCCAGGCATAATGGTAAGAGACAGCTGCTTCTGCCAGCCTAGAAGCAGTAGCTGAGGGGGCTAGCGCAGCTCTTTTGAAAATCTTTAGTCTGATGAATAACTAGGCAGAGGCTGCATATATTTATAAGGAAGGACCCCCAAATCCAGGACTTCAAATATTGCTCTGCTGTTCCATGTTATAATCCACTATAAATGCACACAGGAGTGATGTCAGATGACTTCTGTTGAAGTTTGTGAGTTTATTGTCTTCAAGTCCTTTGTAGCAGGAGGAGCAAGATAAGAAATGGTTTGTAAGAATATAAGAAGTATTGTCTTGCAATACTTTGCAAGTTCCAAAAGTGCTATTTCAAGAATACACCTATCATTTTTGCAGCAAGATGTTACATTTTGGATCAAACATTTTGAATATGAACAACCCCAATGACTTTAGAATAAGTAATCACAAAAATATTTAATCACTGTACACAATACTATGGTTTTATTTTAAATTTTCATTATTGCATTATTCCCTCAAGTAATTATCATGGCAATCCTAACTCTGATGATACATGTGTTTTGCCAATCTGACTAATAAATAGTAGAGAGTACTGTAACAGACATTCAATCATAAATATTTTAGGATTTAGTGACTCTTAAATTGTTTGGAAATAGTTACAGTAACCAGTAAATGCTGATAGTTTTACCTCTAAGAGCATCTGTGAGAATTTTGTTTTCTCCCTTGAACACATCAACTAGATAAAGGCAATATTTGTGTTATTTTTTTTCCACAAAGTGGTACTCTAGGCATTGCATATGCCTAGAGTACCACTTTGTGGAAAAAAAATAACACAAATGTTTATTGGTAGTATTAAAGGAATGGCTTGATGTTTTTCAGCTCTGAGCAGAATAGCTGTCTAGAGTGCCACATATTATGATCAGCACACAAATACAAAATAAAATCCTTTCACAGGGGAGACCTTCCTTTCAAACAAGGGAGAAAACAAAATTCTCAATATTAAATTATTAAAAGCATACCATATTGGGAAAAAATAAAAATGGACATTTATACCCTCACTTCTCCGGAGAGGATAGGACACAGGATTCTTTCCAATGTCCCAAAGTTAGCAAGCGGTAAATAAAATTCACATTTTCTGATTTTCCATCCTTTCCTCAGCACTTCCCAGGAAATGTGATAAATCTCAACTGAGGTTGTGTGTGCTCGTCAATAGAAGGCTAGATCGTTTTGGCAAGATTCTGCCCTTGTTCCTACCAGCAAAACTCCTTTAAACACATTGGATTTACTAAAATATTAATGGAGATAAGAATAAAAACTTGCATTTAATTCTGCCAAATTTCAACATCCTTCACACTTCTCCCCAATAACAAATCCAAACATTCTACTCTTACAACATTCCCTCCTTTTTTTTTTTTATTTCCCTCAGAACACTTCATATTTATGAGCTGGCACCTTTACTATAGTTGAAAAGCATGAAAAAACCCAAGAAGAAACGGTTGTCCCAAGAAGTTACAAACTGAGCAGAAACCTAGTGATCCACTTCCTGAACCAAGCTGAACCCAGATTCTTTAAATCAGATTTCAGACATGCAACTGAGCTACTTTGGCTTAATGGTGCCATGCGTCAGCTGAGCCCCAGTGAAAATAGTTTAAACTAGAATGGGCTACCCTACATTTGCAACAGCTCAGCTGCTACACAGGAACTCATTAAGCTATGGTAACTTGCTCAAGAGTCTGAAACCTCAATTTGATGCTCTACCCAGTGGCCCACATAACTGTCCAAATCATGCTCTCTGCCTCTATGCCAATAAACCTCCTGAGCCCATTGTTCACAAAGTAAAGACATGCCCAAGAAAATACGCTCAGGACAATGTTCCAGTGAGATGCTTCAGAAGAAGATTTATTCGGATACACAGCTAGATCTGGATCTCTTTGCAATTCAAATAAACTCCATGGATGGTACTGATAGTATAAGGGTTAAAAATGATTTCGGGTTGTAATAGGTTGTGGGAACAGTAGGTAAACCTTAGGTGTTGCCTTTGTTAGGTAGAAGCGTGGTCATGAGAACTGCACCTGTTCTCATGTGTGGGTTTTGCAATAATTGCCCTTAACAAGATGATTGTTTAATAAAAACAAGTAAGAACGATAATTCAATTATAACAATCATGAGAAACGTTAGGGGGTAGTTGGATAAAGGGGGCTGTGGCTTATGCCTGGGTGGAAACAATATATGTAATAGAAATGGTAAAGTCATGCTCAAGTTCAATAGAACAATATTGAATTGACAATTAACTGCTGACGGTTATGTAAGGGATAGTATAAAGCTGTATCCATTGCAGATCCATGTCGGAATCGATTTGGGTATGGTACCCCGATTCCCAGAGCTCTTCAAATAAAAGCACCTGCATATAATCATTCTGTGATTATGTGTTTCTACGCTAACAGTACTAGGATTTCTTAATGTCTTGTCTTTGTCTTTTGTTTTATAGATCATGTTTTCTTCTTCAGCCCATCAACAAACATTACACTACAGATTCCTCTTTCCTTAACTATTATAATTTATTCTTGAGATTTCCTCAAGACATACTTCTCCAGAACACTTCAAGCAACAGCTTTTTCCTAGGGAAGAAAAGAAAATTAAAAATAAATATATATATACTGACTCCTCCCTCATTTAGAAATCCAGTTTCAAGCTGTCTCTACCATTCTCTCTTCCTCTCTAAACCATCTATTCATATATTGCCTATTAGATACAGTGCAGCAAACTTTACTTCAGCTGGCGCCATGTGAAATGCATATCCTGATCCTTGTGCCCTCTTATAGGAAAGAGGGCATATATCCATTCCTACTTTCTTCCTTAATCTCTCTTTTAGAGTATTGTAAGTGTATCATTTATTAACTACAGGATACAGGTCACATTAAAGTATTGTGCAAAATTAATTTATATATTATTTCTTGTTATTTTGCAACCTGTAATATCTGCCAAGAGAAATATCTGCGAAGATAATTGAATTATATTAAATGCAGAGCAAAAGTGGATATCCCAATATACCTGATCCAGCATAGCTCAGTGTCTCTTTTGTAAGGCACTAGTTTAAATGCTGGGGGAAGTGTCACCTCAACAATTATGTCTACAGATAAAAAAACTGGATTGAGCTGAGAAATTTTGCACATATATAAAGCTACCAGGATAAGATTTACAATTTTTCAAGTCAACTAATACAAAATTGTATTGGGTAAAATGCAGGAAGATCAGTTACTGTCTGATGCCTCAAATTTATGCAACTCAAGAAAAAGCAGGCTGGCCTTGTTCCATCTGGCAGCATTATCGTAGCAATTTCAACAGGTAAATATAATTTCATCTTTGTGCTGTAACATAAAAGCATCAATTATCTGTGAGTTACCCCTTAACATACTATGATAATTTTCCTAGACTTGTGTCTCATAAACTCACAAGAAACTAAAGACTCGCTTAGCTTCAGGAGTACCTCCTGGGGCTGATGGCTGGGCTGTGCTAGCACAAGTTCTGCTAAGAATCTCAGTTTCCTGACTGAGAGAAGAAGTAGGAAAGGAAAGATTGTTGTAGTTTTTAATCTGATTGGACAGAGACCTTGCTTCTTTCTCAGTCCAGTCCTACCAGCTGTGACTCTAAAGGAGCTGTGGCCATTACCATTCTTCACTTTTTCTCTCATCTCTCTGAGAGAGATTCCTCTTACTGCTTCTATCTATGAAGCAATGCCATGGATTTGTGGGTCAGCCTGTCCATCAGGGCATCCTGCAATGTCTCCATTGTCCTACAGAGGAGCCTGGAGGCAGCTGACAAAAGTCTCTAACCAGGCAACAATAGCAAGGTAAGGGACCGGCCCCAGGTTTGCTTGATGTAGACACTAAATAGCCTTCCCTGGTGGCGATTTGTTCACATCATTGACAGGTTTTGAAACTGTATTCATAGCAAAACCTCTGGGAAAAGTCAATAGAAATTTTGTCCTTTGGCATCTCCATGAGGGAATCCATACTTTAGTTCAATCAGTAGCTAATAGAGTGATGGAGAAAATGTGTTGTGAATCCCTTTCAAGAAGGGGAAAGGGTATCTGTCCCTGACTACTTAAGTCTAGGTTTTATGCCAGGAGCAGAAAAGTGTACAAATTAAAATTAACGTGTTTTATAATAAAAAGGCACATAAGGAATATTCCACAAACAAAAATTACTAGAGCAGTGTAGAATAGAATAGAACAGAATAGAACAGAATAGAACAGAATAGAACAGAATAGAACAGAATAGAACAGAATAGAACAGAATAGACTGACTCTCCACACTAAAATATTGCTGGGGACAAAAACAAATGCATTTTATTGCACTTTGCCAGAGCTAGGAAGAGCATAACTAGCTCATAAATTCCATCAAGAGCTTGGGGATTTTTGATATAATGAGTTTTACAGTTTCAGAGGAGACTGCTTTGCTAATAATTATGTAACAGTAATTAAATCTGAAAAAGGCTGTACTCTAACTATGTTGATTTATTGCAGCTCCAACAAAATACTTCTAGAGTGTGCTTTGGAGCGTGCACCTCCTCCCTCCAGTTTTCTTTAAATTCTCACAGAGCACTGGGTCACAGATGGTCTGAGATACGATATTTTCCCTATTAAATTCCTAATAATCTTTTTCTGAGGCTGAGTCATTGAAGCCTGGGGATTTCTCATTTTAATTAGAAGGTTTAAGGAGCTAACTCTGTTTGAAATTTCCTCTTAGGAGATATGGGTGCAGGTGATCCCAGTCAGAAAAATTACACAATATCAAGGCCAACATCCCATTTCCATATTAGATTGCATCTAGTTTGGCATATTTCCTGATCTGGATGCTGATGATGTGCTGCCTGAGTTGAAGGTACAACGTTTCACCATTTGAAAATAGAATTATTTTGGGATTATGACTGAAGACATTTCAGGCTCTAGCTGGATGTATCATACCCTACCACCATGCTTTATCACCCTGTGTAGAAATTATCTATAAATATGAATTATTTATTAGTCTGATTGAGACAATTAGTCTATATCATTTGGAAACAGTACTGTTAAGGATGCAAAGTGACTTACTATATTGTCCAAAGAGTTGATCCTTACAGTATTTAAGGCATTCATGTTTCAGGTTAATTTTATCTGCAAATATTTAAAGCTATTAAAATAGAACACTCACCTAGCAAAATGTTTTATGTATGAATTTAACATTCACAGTTTGTGAAGAACAATGTCCCACTTCTGCCATCCAAAGGAACTTATTCTTAGTCCCTCATAGCTGAGTTTGATAATTTCTTAGAATGCCTGTTGTTTAAGACTTAGTCTGGTGAAGTATTCACAGGTCCCTTGATAGTCTATTGTGAAAAAAAATTCTACTTCTTAGAAGACAACTGTTGAAGTTTCATCAGCTTACACTCTACAGCCAATTCCTGTACTTTAGGAAAATGAAGAGCATCTCTTATTCTTCCAGCACGGTATGCAGCTTTCAGGAAGTCAGATAAGAAATTATCTGCCTTTGGCATATAGCGTTAGGTATCTTCTCAGTTTTCTACAGACACAATTGACTGTGTTTTGGGAAAGGAAAAAATTATACCCACTCTCAACTGCACCACTTACACATGCTAAAAATAAAATTTTATTGGAAGTAATACTGCACTAGGTAGGCTTGGCTGTGAATAAAAAAATAACCTTTTCTACGTTAAATCCTGCCAGTTGTGCCATCTCCATGAATGAGTTTTTATAAACCTAAAGTTTTAATTCTGTTATGCGTTTAAAAATACTCTGCATGTTATTGTTCAATAGCTTAAGTTGATATAAATTGTTTTAAAGGTTTAATTTCTATATACAATCCATTCATTTGTATATGCAATTTTTATGCCCTTGTTGCCAAAAGGTTCTAAAGATTTGGGATTTAATATAATGGCTAGTATTTCTCTTATGTGTCACAGAATCTATAAACAGTGACACAGTACTTCATACAGTTTTCCGAAGATCAGATCCATCCTTGCTGTCTGCAAGCGCCTCACAAATGAAGTTACTCTCACTTGTGAAGGATGAAGAAACCGTACTAGTGTATGAGAAAGAAAAGCCAACCTTGGAAAATGGTGAGAATGAAGAATTTGGCCTTTCCCTAGATTGTGCGTAATATTTTGTGTATGAAACATCAATGTGTGAACTGCAAAACCAGCTATTCTTCTGAATACTCACAAACCCAGCTGATGTTGTAAGAATTGGCTGGATTTGTCCACTTGCTTCATAATGCCTTTTGTAAAGCCCAGGAAGGAGGCAACTGGTGATGGCTGCCTTCCCAAGGCATTCCCATGGAAGCATGTTGGCCTCTGTGGTACATTGGTTCATAATATTGTCTTTTGTCATCAGAAGGAATGTACATCCTGTGCTATAATTGTGTGGAAAATCCTGTTGTGTTAATTTCTTTCAAAACTGATGTGGGGAACAAGAAGTCCTGCTTTTTAGGCCCCATTCACAAACAGTTGAGATGCAAAACTAATTTCTCAACAGAGGGCCAGCAGAAAACACACGCAATATATTTTTCCAAAGCAATTCCAATAATTTTCTCCCGCTTGAAGGTCCAAACTGTGAAAACAACAAAGAAAAGTAGATTTAAAATACTCAGTAAAGTAAAGAGTTAAAGTGACAGATGAAATGAGGTTCTGTAATTATAGTGAATTATAGTGAAAATATGTCTGAGTTCTGATTAATGACTGGGGACACCTAGAGCTGCTTAGGCTATCTCAGCAGTACATGACTGGTGCATCAGGGTAATGTCTAATAACTAATCTTTAACATCAGAATTAAGTCATTTTGGAAGAAAGCAGGTCATTAGAAGCTAAATTGAAATATAAGTAATGTGATCTCTGTGGAGTATTGTAAATTAATTGGTTTTTACAATAACACTTCTGTATTTTATTAAAGCAGTGTAAGAATTCAGAGAAGAAAAGAATGTAGCAGATAAACAGGGCAGGTGTTGATAATGCAAATGAAATAGATGACAGATGGTTAGTAGCATGATCACTCACTGCGTATGTATAATGGATAGAGGTAATCAAATTCCTTTGTGAATTGGTGACTTTCTTTACATCAAGAACTATAACTGTGCCATGATTATACAGCTTCTCCTTAAAAATTACCTCCACTCCTTGTCATTATCCTGGAGTGCAGGACATTCATATTTGCATACTGTCACACGCATACAAAAAAATAAAAGAATCCAGTCATTCAAATAAAGTCCAACCTGGGCAATCATCTATCTCTACAAATTGGTAATAAGACACTAAAGAAGTGTCTGCCATCAAACAGCAGCTCACCCCCAAGCACAGCCCAGGGGATCATTGGTGTAAGGCTTTTCTCTAGCCTTGTGGATTAATTGCTGGGCTCGAAATGACCGCATGATATGGTTGCTGCCCCTCAAATGCCGGGTCATGGTATTGTCTTGGAGGGAAGGGGCAACTTACTGCTTTAGCAGAATGACAGGACTCTTTGCTTGCCAACAGGTGCTATAGTCAGTTCATTATACAAGAGATATACTGATTTTTGAGGGAGATTTATTTCATGGCCTCACAGAGCTGTGATTGGTGATTTGACACAGACTAAGAGAAAAACATCAGGCTCTGGATGTGGAGGTGGTACATCATTATATATCTATCACACACACACACACACACATACACACATATATATCTACAAACACACCTCGAAAAAAAGCAGAGAATGTTTGAGTCAGCATTTGCTTTGGAGAAAGCTGCCTCTATTCTGAGCCAAGAAAATAAGCAAAACAATTAGATCAAGGACTCCAGACATCATATCAGGAGCCGTTCTATTAGCAGAGCAGCTTCCAGAATGGGTACAGAATGGACTGCTGCTGCAGTAAATGGGATACGGGATCTAAACACATCACTTTCCTAGCATTCTGCATTTCATCAAAACAAAGACATGCTTTTACCATGGTAGTAGTCTGCCCACACCAATGTTGGGAGAATGCATGCAAGATATTTCTAGAATTGCTGGAGAAGCCAGGTTGATATTTCTTCCGTCCTTGTTCTTTACAATTGAAAGCGTAACTTCACTGCAGCACAGGAGTGGTGTTGTCAAGGTGTCTTTAGGGCAGCACAAAATAGCAATGGCTTTCATGGTCTAGCACAGTATTTCTGTAAGAATATGTACTGTTGAAGCACCTGCTTTACACACCCCTTCCTCATTCTCAGGAAATAGAAGTCGTTACTGCAGGGGGAAGAAAGGTGGCAGGGTCCTCTCCAGCATCTCTCTGTCCCAGTTAATTATACTAAACTGCCAAAACCTCTCCTAAATTCTATAACTGTTTAGCAGAAGGCTTTGTTTGCTCTAAAGCTAGAGCAAATTCAGGGTCACAGTGTCAGCTGCCTGTACCCTTCTCTGTCCCCAGAAGCTGGAGCCTGGATAAATGCAGATCACTCCTCATGCTTATAGAGATAAGCATGGTGCAGAGTAAATATTGTGCTTGAAGCTAAATGTCAAGAATTCTAGCAAGCTTCTGTGGGAAGACACAGATGCTAAAGAAAGGTTACTACATTTTATATTGTGGAATCAAAAACTTCTCTCTATAAGATGACAGAGCGTGTTATTTAATATTTTTTGTAATATATCAAGGACAGAGTCCTTCACACTGTTTTGGTGCAAAATGCTTTTCCCCCAAAAAGATACATCTACTTCCTAAAGAAATTGTAGCAGGTTGCTGCATCATTAGAACAGGGGAGATAATGCATAACCCCAAGATTACTGTATGAACTAAAAGTCTGGAACTACATTCAAGACCCTTTGGTGTTTCACTTGATTCATTCTGTATTTCTGTGTTATAGTTCTTTATTATTACACAATTATCATTTTGGCTTATTCATGTCTATACTTATGACTGACACCTGCAAACAATTTATTAGGGAATTTTATTATTTTTCCCATGGCAAAACTGCATATTATTTAGTTTCGGGACAAAAATAGACAAAACACAGAATCTTTAAGTTATTTAAGAAACTATGCATAAACACTAAAATATCATTAGTATTTGGAACCAAGAAAATGCATCTCACTGAATAATAATAAAAAAGCCATTTTAAAAACATTTTGTCACCACCTTTAAATAATATCTGCTTGGGCATCAAATCTTTGTTGTTGCTATCCCATATAGAGGTATTTAACTGCCAATTGTTCGCAGGCAAATATGAAGAAAGGTACTAGAACAGGTAGAAACTGTGTGTGACCATGGCTTTCTAAATGGCTATTAAAAAACAGTTTTAAAATCAGAGCCCTATGACAAGATTGGGTCCAATGTGCATGCCAAGCTAGGACCCCAGCTCAAGCCTATTAAGAATCTGACTACTGCCTATGTTAAAAACGCATTATGTCAACACTGTTTGGGCAAATGGCTTTGTGGTCATTTTGTGCAGATAAGAGATCTTAGAATCAGCTCCCACTATGGTAAGAGTCCTCTCCTGTGGAGACTGGAACTATTATATCTCCAAATTGGTTAGAAGCTCCTTTAGAAGGCCACACCGTTAACTCTGTGTCATCTGGGGTTCACATTTCTGCTCTGGTACCAAAACTCACAGAAATTTGTGAATAATTACCCTCTTAAAAGGAATGAGCATTTGATTTCAGCTGCTCCCTGCCACCTTGGGTCATTTTGACAAAGAGTTACAAATTTTCCAAAGCTGGCAACATACTGCTGGAGACCTCAATCCTGCATTAAATATGTATATTAACAACTATACTACAATCTCTCAACTGTATTCTCTTACTTCTTTCAGATCATTACAGAAAACTTGCATTGACTAATATGATATATCTCACTCACCACCCTAGGGCAGGTGTATTAGGGAAGGGAGGAACTAAATTAAATTAAGATAGACTTCAGGTGAGTAACTGCTTTCTAGCCCTGCATGTGTTGTGATAAGTGGATCTCTGGAAAAATAGCAGAAATGCCAGATTAAATTTTGTTTTTTGGAATGTAAGTCTCTTCTGGAATTACTGGTATTGGAAAGCTGAAATAGAGAAGAAGGCTAACAAGGAAAAGATACACCTTAACAACAATTTGTTTCTTAGCTTTTCAAAATTCCTGCTGCCAAAGAGGATCTAGAGAAATAGTCTCATCATCACTTTTTTGTTCGTCAAAAACCTTACTGTATGGGGGCCTTGGAAAAGGAGCAAACATAGAGGATACAATAACAAAGATACCTTCATTTTGCTGATTTGGGGAGTCCAAATATCAAAAGACTCCCCGTAAATTACATGGGTCTTTTATCTGAGCTATTTTTGAAGGCACAGGTGCTCACTGAGATGAAAATAATGGTCTGCCTTCAAAGACTTGAATGTGTCCCTATTCCAGTAAAAAAATAACTTCTGTGTATGTTATGCAGCAGTTGCAAGGATGGGCAGCTCTGCATCACTCCTCTGGGTGTGTTCTCTTAAATGATAGGTAAACATCCATTTTTCACTTTGACCCCCATCATGCCTGCATGACTAGTTCTTGCAGTGAAGCATTACCATCAAATTGGTTTTGGAGATGGTAGGCAGAATCTAGAATTTTGGTGAGGTTTCTTGTGGGGTTTCTTGTAGTTTGGGTTTGTTGGTTTTTTTCTTGGTTTTGCTTGTTTGGTTTTTGGGTTTTTGAGATGGGAACAGCAAAAAAATTCATTTGCCTCAAAGACTTCAGAGGATTTTTGGCTGCTGTGGGTTGGGAGAGTGGTAGAGCAAGGGTTGAACGTCAGGAGACAACATAAGACAAAGCTCTGTAACCTGATACAGGCCAATGGAGGAAATTGGACAGAAAGCGCCTTTAAAGCAGGCTCTTAGGATCTCCTAAAACTGCCCTAACATATTCTTAGAAAGAATTTCAAAGTTTCAAAGTAGGATTTACTTTTTAAAGTTGTTAACAGGAAGTAAATGTTTTTTTTTTATTTTTACATGTCTTTTTAACTCAGAAAGTACATAATTTCTGTTACATTAACCTAATTTTGTGGCTGATATATTACATATGTTTGACAATGAACTTTTGTCTTGAACTGAAATTTTGGATTGGGAAACTAAAACTGAAATGCTATTTGGTAAGGATTGAGCATTGCCTTTTCTGCTAGCGTCTAAAGACTCAACAGGCCCTTAAAATTGCCGAGAGACTTCAGACAGAAAGTGGCATTTCCTGCAGGCCACACATGCAAGAATTCACTGCGTGAGGACAGAATGGAATGTCTTCCACAGCTTCAAGGCAAAGCAAATAACCAAGAAAGGGAAATGTCACAGTAGAGTCCTACCTTCCTGTGGACAGGTAAAAAAAGCTCCCTATCCTTGGATATGTGAAAGGCTTTTATGAGAAAAGTTAAAGATATGGGAAAATGGACACAATATATTTGTCATGAGCTGGAGGTAAACCCTTTCCAGAAAAAAAAACCCTGCCAAAGTAGCCAGCTGAAAGACTGTATGTGCTCAAACAGAAACAATCAATTGCAGTGGCATTGGACCTGCACATTCACATGTGACTTTCAGGTGGCAGCAACAAGAGGTACCTAATCTACCTCCCTGCCCAGGGGATCAGCTCTCACAGGCATTTCTGCTTAAGTTTAATTTCAGGGTCATAAATAACAAGATTAAGTTTTTGCACCTTGTTACCTCTTGGAGGTCAACATTTATTGACACCAACTCCAGTTTTCACATTCACCTAGCAAGACCTAAACCTCTTCTTCTTCAGCAGTCTGGTAGCCCACCTGGCCAGCCCTGACAACAAGCAAAAATTCTCCCATTCATTGTTGAAGGAAACAGTAACTATAACCTGAGAAGTGAAAGTAAGCAAGTCAGCCTCTGGAAATACTTTAATAATAAGTAAAAACTTATTTTGTTAACTGTTTCAGCAACTGAAGCACTTGACTTACAGTTACTCACCATACCTGATTTAAATACCTTATTCAAGGTTGTTGGATCAGGTGGCTAAGGAAGACTTAATTCCTCCATCACATGATGTGTATATCAAGTCCTCATATTTGTCATTATTTACATATCAGTTCATGTAAATCTAGAAGAAATTAATAAGCCTAGCCTTTTAGGGCTACTCCCCAGACAGAAGATATGATTTTTTTTAATTAAAAAAAATTCAAAACTAAAACAAAGCTGAAATAACTTATTCCTAAGGACACCCAGTGTCTTTGGAAAAACCACTCTGTTTCTCTTTCAGCTTATTACCATAGCAGAGCAGATTTTGAATGATTATCCCCATTGAATGAATTGCCTGCTGGGGTATATAACACTAAAGCACATTTAATTTATAAACGAAATGGTTTTTTTCAGCTTGATGTCTTAAAGCAATCCCATACTCTGCTGTTTTATGAAAATACCAAGATTTAACATGTTGGTGATGCTTTATGCATACTGACACTCCTGTTTATTAAATACACATATTGTCATTGTGTTATCCCTGTCCACATTATAATCTCTGTTTACACTAATTTAATTGGTACTGCTGCTCAGCACTATCAGTACTAATAAAAACAACTAAAGCACTGAGAATACAATAAATGTTTTCTCAGCTGAAGAGCACAATCTCCATTGACCTGCTTCCCCATTTCTGTCTGAATTTAGGGCATCATGAATGAAAAAGTACAAGACAAGACTCAATTTACAGCTAATTTGGTGCTAGACCACTGCTCAAAGTTCTGCCATACTTTAATCAGATGAAGCATCATGCACAAAGGATGTATGTGTAACTCTGTTGCAAGCAAAGGTCTACTCTGGTTTAACCCAAATCCCATTGCAGTCAGACCAGGTCCACCCTGGAAACACATACAAAGACTTTATTCTCTATAGCACAGGCATAATCATTAACCAACAACAGTATCAGCTAAAGCTGTTTGAGTAGAAGACCTCTAGGATTTAATAGGTAATAGAAGGTCTTTTTAGAAAAAGAACCTTAAATCAGAGAAATAAGTTTCCTCACTATACTTTGCATGATATTTAAAGAAAACTACAGAAATTGTTCAGTCCTTTCTTAAATATTAGGAGGTTTTGAAAGAGCAGTTTCTAGGGGGCCATTTAATTTCTAAACAGTCCCACAGTATTATACCTTTTCTGAATTCCATGGGGGAAAAGGCATTGCATTTAACAATAATAAAAATCTGATAACAGGAGGGGAAAATATCTTGCAAGCACTGCAATAATGGGAAAAAAAGGTAAGAAGGATTATTTAAACAAAAACTAAGAACAAATCATATTTAAATATTATATATTAAGGCATAGAGCCAAATGCAGATGCATCTAGCCATGTTTTGGACCAAAGCCAAATTCTCTCCATACCAGTTGTTCAATTTTATAGTGAGAGGAGGGGTTGATATAATATAATTTGGTAACCAATGTTTGGGGGCTTGTTAAGGTACAAATGAGGGCATTTATGTGAAAGTAGAGCATAAAATTAAAAGTGTTCTTCAAACGAAAGGATGAGTTGTGTCATGTAGCATTGTATTTTATGATTATTTTCGATAGCAGCATGGCAGCTCAGCATAACGATTTACAGTCAAAGACACTGTGTCAATCCTCTGGGTTTCACTTCACAACCATCTTGAGAAAAATCAAATCTAGACGTGATACGCAGTGACAATCCCAGATTTACTATGGCAATTGTGTTTCTATCTGCAAGCAAACAAGCATCTACAAGGTTTTCACTCTTCTTTCACAGCACTGATAAAATAAATTTAGCAAATTCCAATGTCTGGGAATACTGACATGTTATTGCTGTTAGGGATTTGCTCCCTGAGCTGACAGCACTGGACTGGGACAGAGCAGAACAGGTAATTATCAGCAGTGGCAGAACCATGCCCTCCCTCCCCCCTCCAGTCACACTAATGTATTTCATGATGTGGAGGACCACCATGAATCCACCATGAGTGGGGAAGTAACAGCTGCAGACAAAGAACCAGCCTCCACAGACCTATGGAATATTATCAGGTACATTAAGGCTGACCCTGTTGTTAATTAATTTCCTTGCTATCCTCTTCATAATGTGAAAAACTCCCTGGAAGGGTTTTTGGGCAGTAGAGTAGAAGCTCTAATGGGTACCCAAAATGACAGGGGCCAACTGAGGTGACAAAGAGCCTGTGTGCCTCTGGCCTGGACCTCCATCCCAGTGACAGTTTGGGGTGGCTGCTTTTCTAAGGTCAGAAAAGACACCTTCCTTCTCAATGCCTACTGTTAAATTAGTGAAAAGCTCAGTTAAGTAAGTAATGATAATCCTAGAGATTTGTAGCTGCAGGAATTAGACTGGCTGTTGGAAGGAGAATAAAGAGCCTTTTTCATACATGGGATATTTACAGTGGCCAAAGAAACCATCTAGAAGGGGAAATACAGAATCCCAACTTCCAATCTCCAACAGGGGAAGCAATGTGATAGACAGAGAGTAAAGGACTGCCACTGAAGCATGTGTGGAACCACTATCCAGGGCTGGCACTGACTCCAATTTAACACTCCTAAAGAGAAAGGAAAAAAGTGAGGCCAGGCCATCCATCATTGCCATGCCTGTCCGTGATGGCCCAGGAAAAATTGTGACATATCCTCCCACACAGACAGAGACAGCAATAGGTCTTAGAGGGCCATTTGAGTGCTCTCCAGGTTGTGTTTTAACACACTTCTCTAAGCCTAAATTCAGCTTGAGTACAGGCGGCTGCTTCAGAGTTGAAATCAATGAAGTTGCACCCACCTACACCAGATCTGAATTGACTCTATGAATAGCTATGTACAGGGTAGGATATTCAAATTCTGTAGTTGCCAAAACCAGACATCTGTGTCAAAGCATTTGACAAGTGCACTGATTTATGTCAGCAAATTGCCTGAGGTACTTCCTAAAAAACTACAGTAACTTTTTCTTCCTGAAGTACTTAATCTGCACAATGATTAGGAACTGGCTACAAAGGCAAAATGCTAATAAATGTCTGCCTGAAAATTTAACTGTATGCTTGTATTCAAGAAGAGAGACTGCAACTTGAATTTTGTTACATTCAAAAGAAAAAAGCCAAACAAACTCCACAACATCCAAATACTGTACCTCCAAAAGCATTGTTGCCATGACAAAGTGCTCATGGGAGTGCTCATGGGATGGGACAAAATGCTTCTGTGACTCAGCCTGTAACCATTGCAGGAAATTCAAGATGATCATGATCATCAGTTCCAGAGAGCAATCTCTGTGCAATGTAATATTGATAGGTCAAGAGCCTGTACTCTTTCCTAGCTTAATGATAGAGTTGCACACCAGATTGCTTGAGGAACCCATATGCCCACATTCTGACTCAGTTGCTTCAGTCTGGGCTGCACTGCTCACTACTGGTGTAACTGGATGCCACATTCAAATGAGAAAAAAAGCCAGATTGAAAAATTTTAAAAATCCATTCTGTCTTCTTTTATCTTCAAAGAACTCAGAGCTTTTAAAGTGTGGAAAGAACCATGAGAAAATTCTGTGGAAAGGAATACCCAAGACTGAAAGACAGCACCTCTGTTTTTCAGGGAAGGGGTATAGTTTGGATTCCCAAGAGACACAATATATATGCTCTGTTTTGAAATGAAGGTGGCATCTTAAGCAACATCAACAAAGAATACCAAAGCAGCCTGTCCAGGTCTTTGATCATTAAGATTTGTATTATAAAGATATATATTTTATTTTCCTCTGGCATAAAAAACCCCTGAATTCAGAATTGCTGCAAAACAATATTTCTGGGCTTTTATGAATTCACTGATTCAACATTCAGGAAAAAAACTCCCACAAACCAAAGCAATGACAACAACATAAAAAAAAAATTGTTGAAAGCCATCAGATATTTTGAACCCTGTCTGAATAATTAAACAAATTATGTAAAAATAAAAAGATAGTCACAGGGAATAAATAAGTACAGGAGCATATTTTATAAAACAACAGAGATAAGATAGTTGTCCTAAACCAAACACAAAAGGAAGTTTTCCTAAGAATATGAATCCATCTGAAAACAAATAGTTAATAAATCTTTATCAATCCTGAGAAGCAGAGCAAATTACTCTGGTGTACTGCAGTTGTGATGTGGCTATCTCCATTCTAAATAACAAGTAATAGTATCTCTTCAAAGCACAACAGTATTTGACATAAGTTTTTTGTAAAGCTGCATTGCTCAGAATAGCTCTATTTTAAAATTTACTGTAACTTAAGCTATGTTACTCTGATGATCGCAAGATTTAGTTCAGTAATTTTATGCGCTTGGAAAACAGGCAGAAACAGTATAATTTAACATTTATGAATTGCCAATTTCCTCATATAAATACTGTAAAGAATTCTGCAATTATCCAATTATCTAAAGATAGTAAATTGCAGTTTGGAATGCTGCTTATTTATTAAAGTGATTTATAAATTAATATAAGCACATTGACCTAGAGAATCCAATCTTAAAGAGTGGCTCAACAAAATGTTATTTTGCCTAGCCCAGGTGATTTCGTGATCGTGATATATTAGGGAATTTCATTGTGTTTAATGGACCTCTAACTAACCCTTCCTCTTGAAAATGAACTATTGAGTTCTTTAATGGAGAAATGCCCAGGAGGCCTTTCTGAAGTCGGAGGTAAAATGTAAAAAAGCTTATTACAACTCAACTCAGCACCCTAATATGTGGGATTTGGCCTATCAAAAGTATTCTTATCAAATATGTTATGCTCACTACAAGATATTTATTTACTTTTT
The DNA here is from genome assembly GCA_025920805.1 of Petroica traversi. Lineage (NCBI taxonomy): Eukaryota > Metazoa > Chordata > Aves > Passeriformes > Petroicidae > Petroica > Petroica traversi. The sequence continues at coordinate 59,163 of JAHLSL010012432.1, forward strand.
TTTTCTCTTGCCTACACACAAGAGCAACTCCTCTTTCCCCATTCCATTGCCAGGGCTGCTCAGAAAGCACTTGTTCCTTAAGAACACAAGAGCAGATGAACAGGTAAACTTAGCCTTAATTCACTTGCAGGAAGGAAAGTTTCCATGTATGAGAGTAATTGTGCAAGGAGAAACTACTTGTTCTCTGAAATTTTACTTTCATAGCTTGAGTATGGGATCAAACCCACAACTTGGAACAAATCAGCAACCAGAAAAGGTCCAAAGTTCTTTGAGCCCCACACACACAGGAACACATGTAGTAAAGAAATGCATATAAGAAGGTGGAATGTATCTACTGTAATTAAGAATGTATATAAAAATTGCTTTTCTTATGTTAGCAGTAGTATTTTATCTACAAGGACAAGCTAAGAATTTCACTGATATGCACTTACACAGTGTCATCTATTGCTTATTTACAAAAAGGCTTTTCTTGGAGAAATATATTCAGGGGTCCATATATCTCTTTTTTACCTGATCTCAGAAAAAGAACAGTGAAAACTTAAAAATTTAGAACAAGTGCATCTATTCAATCTCTTGTATTGTGTTCATCATTACAGTACCATATGACATTCCATTGGAGCAGGAATAGATGTATGTCATATGTTTGTTAGTTCTTCTTCTCCTCAAGACAATTGTGTGTGGTATTTTTCTTTTGCTTAATTTCTTGCTGTCTTAGTTTGAAAGACAGGTGTCTGCTAAGGAAGGCTGGAGCCTCCCTTGGAATAGAAAATGTAAACCCCTTCCTTCTGAATTATTGTAATTTCTAAATTAAGGGCTGTCAGGCAAAGATATGAGGATAGGAATAAAAACTCTTTGCTAACACGTAAAACAAAAACTAACAAAGAAAAAAACTAAAGGCATAAAACCACAAAATAGAACCAGACACCCAGTACCAGCCTGCCCAGCCTCAGGCACTTTTCCCTGTGGTGCAGTTCCAGTCACAGCCGGCAGGAGCGCTGGTGGCTCCCTGTGGGCAGGGCGGGTGCGATGATTCCGCGCGGCTGCAGGGGGCGCTCCGGCGCTAGCCCAGGTGACACGAGGTGATGGCTGCTGTGCCTGAGGCAGGGAGGGGTGGAGGAGAGGCTTTGTTTCACAAACCCTGGGGACACCGGCATGACCTTCAGAAACAGAGAGCTGGGACAGCAGGACATCTGGGCACAAGAGGGTGCAAAGCTACAGTGTAGCAAAAACTCAGCTCAGCTCCTGTCAGGGCAGGGCGAGAGAGAGACAGAGAGCGAGAAAGAGAAAAAGAAAGAAAGAAAAAGAGAAAAAGAAATAGAGATAAAGAAAGAGAGGAAAAGAGAGAAAGAAAGAGAGAAATTTCAGAAGGAATTTCGGAAGAAATTTCGGAAGGAAGGAAGTGGCAGAAGGAAGTGGTGGAAGGAAGTGGTGGAAGGAAGTGGCAGAAGGAAGTGGAGGAAGGAAGGAAGGAAGTGGCGGGAGGAAGGAAGGAAGGAAGTGGCGGAAGGAAGTGGTGGAAGGAAAGAAGGAAGGAAGTGGCGGAAGGAAGTGGCAGAAGGAAGGAAGTGGCGGAAGGAAGGAAGTGGTGGAAGGAAGGAAGTGGTGGAAGGAAGGAAG
>JAHLSL010012433.1:6962-93552 GCA_025920805.1 Petroica traversi
CCTTCCTTCCTTCCTTCCTTCCTTCCTTCCTTCCTTCCTTCCTTCCTCCCTCCCTCCCTCCCTCCCTCCCTCCCTCCCTCCCTTCCTCCCGAATTCCTTCTTTCCTTCAAATTCCTTCCGAATTCCTTCCTTCCATTGACAAAAGGTGATAAGGAAAGTCAAGATAGAACTGAAAACTTCTAACTAATCTTTCTTGAAAAAGTCATGGCAGAAAATAATACTGAAATTTCAGGCAATTTACTGTCCTTATGAATGCCTTGTAAATACCATAAGGAATAGAAACATAACTGAGTATCAGACAATCCCTAGACTACAAACCTATTTGAAATTGCAACTATTCCTATCTTATTTTAAACTTTATTCACTTAAAGTACCTCTTTACAACTATTCAGATGTTCTGGTAAATTATCTAGGTGAGTAAATTTTCCCAGAGAAGGCTAGAGTTAGCATAGAGTTCACTTGATTCTAGGATTCTGTTCCAAATATCTTTTTCTCAAAATCAGGATTCAATGATTAGATTTCATTTCTAAGTTTTTTTTTTTTTTTTACCCTCTGTAATTAATCCCTGTGTTCCTGTCATGTTTCCCTGGATTGCTTTGGAACACCTAATAGAGCCTTGCAATACCTGTAGGAGGTTGATAGTGAGAGGAATCCACAGGCTCTTAGGAGGTCCATGCCGGGGAAATGAAAGACAAGGTTTAAAAGAGGATGTTTACTGATGTAGGATGAGAAATGTTCCCATTAAGGATGATTAAAGATTGAAAGAAGGCACCAAAAGGGTTATGCAATCTCAGTCCTTGGAGGTTCTCAGGACCTGAAAGAACTCACCACTGAGCAACCAGGCTTGAAGTCAGTGCTGACCCAGCACTGAACAGGACTTCGTAGTAGATAAACTCCTAAAGTCCCTTGCACCATGAATTATTCTGTCACCTTATCTTTTTTTTTCCCCCTCCTATTTCTCACCACAGCCTTACAGAAGCATTTTCTTGATGAAACATTTTCTGAAGCAATGGAGCTGATGAGATCCTCCATTTCCATTTCTGCTAGAAAGTGAATGGAATAAAGCAGGGCCTTTGCCATCCCTTGAACTGGACTGCCCATATGGAGAACTGGGAGAACTGCTGATCAAACGGGGAGAATTAGTGACCAAACAGGGAGATTTGCTGGATGTTCTCCTGATTGACAGCAGAGGGAGTGAATTCGAATGAGAATTGAGGTTCAAATTCTGGTGAGAAGGGTCAAGACAGGGTCCTGGATACCAAGTTATCAACTAGCACAGAGTAACAGTTTTATTTCTTGGCAGGGACTCTGTTGGAGAGATGGAAATGGGACAGAAATTACTACTGGTGTCCTCTTCTTAACTTCTTGCTGAACTATGTAGCAGAATTGGATGCCATAAATTGCAAAAGTGAAGAACTTCAAATGAACTCTCGATGAAAAGGAGAAACCTGGCTTATGCCACTTTATCATGCACTTTAATTGAAAACAAATGTATTTAACCTCTTCAAAAGCTTGTAAAAACCTTGGAATAGATATTTTTGAATATTAAACAAAAATCTGGAGTACATTTTCAAAAAAACGTTCTACATGAAAACCAGGTCATATTTCAGCAGAAAACCAAAAGAGTTTTGTAAATTACTTTTAAAAAAGTGTGTTACTTACCAGATATTATTAAAGCCTTTCTTAGCCCACAGTGGAATGCTGAAGACCTATTACTGATGTTGTGAATACTAATTGCTTCCACCACATTATCTTTGTTGTGACGCTTCACCTCCTGATGAATGTAACCAGTCGCTGGATGCCAAATCACCCCTATCAAGTTCAAGTCAGAGGTCTGGCAACAACAGAATCTTTCCCCACTCATCGAGTGCATTAACATATTGCCAAGTTCCTGCTCAATGTGAGCTCCTCGTGCTGGGGGATCCATCTGAAGGAGGTGCTGATGCTGTGAGTAGCACATCATTCACTCTGCACAAGGAGTATTTACCCAATTAGCTGCTGTAGCCTGGGATAGTGTTACACCAACCATTATTTGGAGTTTTGATACCTGCCAAGAATTGCAGGACAAACAGCTTGTTTTGTTTATGATGTCTGTACACAGCAAGTTACGTGTCTAAGTGATTTGCAGATTTTAGTTAAACTCCTAACGGTTTATTTCTGCTATTGGGAGATCTTTTGTACTGATACATCTGAATGGAAATCTCCTTGTTGACCTCACATAACTGACCATCCAAAGTCCATTCCTGAAACCTCAGTGTATGTGCTTTCCAAATGTACTATTTTTAGTTACATTCTGCCTGCAGTTTAAGAGGGAAATTCATGGTACTCTTGAAACACATAAAGCAAACTGGATTAGTTTCTAATAATCGCATTAAATCTGGATATTGATAAGTTTTTGAAATTACCTAAGCACAATCTCTGTTTTCTTTTTTTTTTCTTTTTTTTTTTACTTAGGAAAAAAAAAAAAAGGGCAAGCCTTTACTGAAGTATCTAGTGCTATTGGCAAAATGACTTAAACTCCTTTTAGTAGATGATTTATTTTGTAAATTTGTGTTTGAAAGAGTTCGTCTGGTAATACAGCTCTTTTTATGGTTCCAAGATACAATGTCTCATTTCATTCTCCAGCTCTGTTGTCCATGTCAGACTTGAGTATGCTGTGACCTATAGTCTTGGAGTAATAAAAATACTGATATTTGCATCTGAAAGCTTCCCTCCCCCATTACTTCAAGGTCTCCCTTTTCATCTTAATATTCTGCTTAACTGATGTTCACCTGTCTTTTCTTCTTGCATGAGAACCCTTTTTTATGAAGTTTTGGAAAGCAACCCATATACAAAGCGTATAACAGGAAGCTGAAATTGAGCATAGGACCCTCAGAAGTTGAGTTACATCAGCACAGGGCAGTCTGAAAGCTCCCTTGAATCCCCCTAAAATGTTTTTGTGTGAAAACTAATGAAACTTGCATTTTTATGATATTCAGTATTTCAGCAATTCAGGACAAACCGAAGATATTTCCATTTCTGGCATCAGGTAGCAGAAGACAGTGGAATACCCATGAAAGTTTAGATACAAGTCTTTATCAGAACTTGCAAAATCTCATAGTACAATTCTTGGATATGCTGCTGAAACATTTATTTTCATGCTTAATTGAACAAAATAGTTTTTTGTCAACTTCAGTTATAACTGTTTTTATCCCTTGCTGTTCCATAGCCTGATGTTATCTGAAACATTTCCAGGTGTATTCACACAGCAAATTTTTCTTAGAAATTAGCAACTGTCTTTGCAGACTGACATTCTCCTAATGTTATGACTTAATCAGTGGCTCAGAATGGATATTATGTTTGTGCAGAAAAAATGTACAGGCAGGAAATATGTATATAGAAATATGTATACAGAAATACCCACCAGTATTCCCAATCTAGAACAGCTGTTGGTGGCATTTTCTACCACAACTTTTAAAGAAGGACTGAAATGTGCAATGTTGACATTTATCACTGACAGTGTCCTTTATAAAAATAATTCACTCCATTCCTAGTTTTTCTCACCTTATAGTCAGTGTAGTAAAATGTTGAAGACAAAACACTTTAATTACCTTATTGCTGTAGCCATTCCTATTTTAAAATGGGTTTTAACTAAAAATATATCTTTGTACTGTTGACCTGTAGCAAATGTTTAAGTGATCTACTTCTGTAGTAAATGTGTACTTTGGAAGCAAATGTAGCTCAAACTGGACTTTTGGCATGTTTAACTAGCATTGTTTCAGACTCGGAGTAAAACTTTATATTGTCTCAAAGACTATAGATTTGTTGCAATCTTGGCAGTTCACTGAACTTTTTTTTTTCTGTGCATACATATTTCAAGTAAACTCTGTAGTTATAACAAGTGACACGTTATGGACCCTAAATCGTTGCACTGTGAAATATGCACAGAAAAAGGACAAATGAAGATATCAAGGGTCTGTTCCATTTCTCACTGAACTGTAAAATGCCACCCTTGTTGTACAGCAGATCACTGGTTCTGAGCAGGGCTCATTGACTGCTAAGTTGTGGATAGTGTTTCACTTTCTGCAACTGTTAATATCCTGAGTTATCCAGGCATAATGACCTCTCTATTTGTGACACATTGTTGAATTTTCTGGTTCTTTTAACTTATTCAAACCCTTTTTTTTTTTTTTTCCTTTTTCTCCATTCATTGGGAGCCTGGAAGGATTCTGAATTGAGCTGCAGTGCAGAGCTGCCTCACTGTTGGTCAGCCAGTTGCAATTGAAATCTGTGGTGGTGACACATCTGTAAATGAACACAAACTTAAAAGTGTGAAGGAAAGGTGCTCTACATCTGCACTAGCCCTTCTTTTAGACAGGGTAATGCATTTATTTTGGATAATATTGGCGTATCTGCAGTATAGTTTGATTTCATTACTTCTGATATAGTAAACAATCCATACTACAATAATCTATATTGTGTTATAGCTGACATTTGAGATCTAAACTGACAGGAATGAAATTCCAACTTTATAACTAGTCATTAAGCTACAATTACTTCTCAATACCTAAGGTATTAACTATTTTAAATGCTGATGAAGATTTGCATTTTTAAAAACTTTGACACTTCAAAAAATGAAAAGAAAACAGGGGTTACATTCAGTGCACAGCATTTGGTTTTCAGACCTGAATCCACACCTGGCTTCCTCTGAGCTCACAAGGATTTGAAGTTAGAGGAAGTATACTATTTTCCTCAGATTTGGACCCATGCCTATCTATTCTTCTGTTGGTTCCCCACCAAAAGAACAGTATTTATTTTAGATTTTATTTCTATTCTGGATAGCTCCAAGTTTTCTCCGGCCCCATGGAGAGTGAGTTGCATTTTGGAGAGCTGCTTTAGCTGCCTCCAATGAGGAGTGGAGTGTGTTTGTGTATACTTGCAACATGTCAGGTGTATAAATATTTTGCCTATATTCAGCAGTGCTGGCTCTCTTTTATGTAGTGTTTCAATGCCTCACTCCCTCATTAAAATCTCTAAATCTTGCCAAACTTAACTGCTATAACAGAAGAAAATACTTGCTGCTTTCAGAGAACTTCATAAGCTGGGCTCCATATATTGATTAATATGGAGGATTTAATATTCAATACTGAAGACTTTCCCCCTTGTATCAATCAATATTTTTGTCTGAAACATTGAAATGTTTGTCTTAAACATTGAAATGGGAGGAGATCATTAAAAATAAAAAAAAGGAATATTTTCATTTAGGTATCGATATCACATCCTTCAAGAGCCTGAAAAAAAATTCACGTACTGTCTTTCTACGTGACTCCTGTAACAACACCTGCAAATACTTACAACATTCACTCTAACTAGGCCTAGGCCATCCCAGAAGAGTCAGAGGGGAAGATCTGTTAATAAATTATACCTATTACCCAGTTCAGCATGACATCATTTGCTGGGATGGATGTGTTCCCAGTGGCACAGCTCCAAGGGTCACTGCGCCTTTTATGCCTGGACTTCCCAGAAAAGAAATGGCTGCACGGGATAGGATGAATGTTTTCCTAGACCATTTGGCACATTGATTTTTATTTTCATGGATATGGAGATCAAACTGAAATAACCTAAAGGGGCTGATGTGATACCCTGGGACTGTTAGACATGTCAAGATTTGTAGGAAGTCTGTATCTTTCTACTTCTTAGTACTCCCTGTAGAAAAATAGCGTGGGGTGTCATTGAGATCTGTCATTTGCTGGCACTTAGGGGGAAATATAACCCCTACCTCTGCCAGGCATTCCCTAGACATGGCCCAGCTGAAGAAGACTGTGTACTGGACCTAGTTTTGATTTATTTACATTTAAAGCAAGTGTTAAGTCAGACACGAGTGATCCTGGCTGCCTGATATATCCTTAAGCAACTGTCTGCATATTGGCATGTGAAGAATCCTTTCTTGCCTGATGTAGGGCACTACTTGGGGAATGTGTTTTTGTAAACACCCTGAAACTACAGGGCAAGAATGGCTTCTATCTGAAGGCTTGATAAAATTGTGTTTATTTAAGCAACCTCTGTTCAACTGTCATGTTAAAAGGAAACTATTTATGCGAAAATAGAATGTCAAAATTCACAGGGAATGAAGAAACTTGGAAAACTGAAATTAAGAAAAAATAAACAAGCATAAGCTAAATCCTATTTGAAATTTGGACTTTTGAATTTGGACTTTTGAATTTTCTGGAGATTTTAAAAGATTTTTTTAAATGATTTTTTTTCACCCAAGGCTCTAAAAACCCCAGTGTTACATAGGTTCTGTAGATCTCAGAGAAAGTAGGAATATAAACTGTATTTTAAACTTCAGCATCCTAATTATTGCTGTAGGTGTGCAGGGCCTTTTGGTTTCTTGAAGCTGTTTTCCAGTTTAAAAAAGCTGTATCAAACTTAGGTAAAGATAACTTTATATCATACAAATTTAGCAGATATGCCTGTGAAAATTAAGTTTGACTCTATCTGATTATTGTTCAGCTGATATAGCTAAAATAATTTAAAATTTATTTAATGATACAGAGATTGGTGGGCCAAGAGGGAAACTGCAGTTTTGCCTTGCTATCAGAAATACTTCTTTTCTTCTTAGCATGTCTAATTCCCAACAGTCATACCTGGAATAAAAATCTTGTCTCTCTTTTGACATATACAGACTGGTGGTAGTGAAGAAGTAACCAGATGAAATTAGTCAGGGACAACTTATTCATTTTATATAGTTTGACTCATGAGGTGATTTTCACCTTTACTTTAACCTATAAATAAAATTTGCAGTGGTTTCAAGAACCTTACTAGAAAGCCTTTCTATTCCAATATGTTATACTTTCAAAGATCTGTAATATTATTTTCATAAACGTTGAGAGATAGAAGCAATTCTGAGGTTGAAAATTAGGTTGAGATTATTGTTCTAGGGAAATTTATTACTTTCTGATGTATTTACCAAGTATTTCATTAACACAGAAAGTGAAATAAGATGCTACACATGTAGATACAGATATATAACTCTGGATCCACAAGTATTTGTCTATTATGTTGAGAAAATGAATGAGGCTCCATTAGGATGGTGAGCAGTCACCAGTGGTGTTCCTGAGGGTGCAATTCCAGGGCCCCTTCAGTTCCATGTTGTTATCAATGATCCAAATGCAGGATTTGATGCAAGCTTGCTGCTGATGCCAAACTGCGATGTGCTGTTGGCTCTCTTGAAAGGTGAGACAGCTTGCAGAAGGATCCAGATACCCTGGATCATTGAACGAATGTCAGTGGGATGGAATTTAACAAGTCCAAATGCTGGATTCAGATTTTGGGCTGGAGTAACACTGGGCACTGGTGTAAATTGGGAGAAGTCTGGAGGACAGCCCTGCAGAAAGGGATCTGGGGGTGCCTGTCAGCAGTGTGCCCTGGCAGCCTGGAGGGCAAACTCCATCCTGGGGGGCAGCAAACACAGCTCAGCCAGCCCAGCACTAGAGCTGATTGTTCTGCTGAGTCCAGCCTTGGTGGGACCTCACCTCAAGTGCTGTGGGCAGTTCTGGGCCCCACAGTTTGGATGGGAAGGTCCTTGAATGAGCTACAAAGCCAATGACAGGGTTGGAAAAGACATCCTGTGAGGAGCTACCAAGGATTTTGGGCTTGTCCAGTTTGGAGAAAAGGAGGCTGAGGGGTGACCTCACTGCTCTCCAGTTTCCTGGGCAGGGTAAGAGGAGAAGATGGCAGCCTCTTCTCCCTGGGGTCGGATGATGAGCAGAAAAGCTTCAAATCTTGACTGGGGTAAGTTCACACTGGATATCAGGAGGCATTTCTTTATGAAGAGGTGGTCAAATGCTGGAACTGCTTCCTGGAGAGGCAGGGGATGCCCCAGGCCTGTCACAGTTTAGAGGCATTTGGACAATGCCCTTCATTGCCTGCTTTAGTTTATGGCCAGTCCAGTGTGGGAGTTGCTCTAGAGGAGCATTTTAGGTAATTTCCAGCAAAACTGGCCTGTTTTAGACAGAAAAAAAAATATTTTCAGAAATCTGTTGTCTTTTTCTTAATGAGTGTGGTTTGGGTTCAAATGCTGTAAAGGAGTGATGGGAAATATAATAATTTTGAACCTGATTCAAAAATTCCAATGTTGTCAGAATCATGCAGAGCTGGAAAAGTGTTCTGGTTGAGGAAGTTTTCCTGATTTAATTTGCAGGATTATTAACATTAATTCATTTTCACTCCAGAAAGTCTTAAGGCATGAGTCATTTCCCAATTCTTTTATTCAATAGAATAAACTGCAGAGGACTTAATTCTTCACATCTTTATTTACTGCATTAGATGCTTATTTAGCTTCAGAAGTCAAGTGTTCTTTCCTGGTGAATTCATTATATTTCTAGTATAAATACTGTTTTATCTGCAAATTTATTTTTGTGCTTTGGTAGAATGGGGGTTTTGGAAACAGTATAAGTATTGCATTATATTTGCATTTCCCAAATAATGGATTTTTGTACGGGTTTTTCTTGTTTGTTTTTGTGTTTCCTTTTTCTAAATAAAGCTTTCAATGAATTGCTGTTTTGGTGTTGGGATATCACTGCATTATTTGTTTTTCATGTTATTTTCATAAATACTTTCTATTTCATGAAAAAATAGAAACATACTGTGTTTCATTAAAATCTTTTAAATTCAAACAGAGCATGTTCATAATTTTAATTGAGAATTTTTGGTTTTATTTTGGTTTTAATGCTTTGTTTCTTGAATTGCAGTGCTTTTCTTATTTATTTATTTCAATTATGTGGCAAAAATGGGCCTTATTCTTTAATCTGTGTAGTAACCTGTGATGACAGAGGGTCAGTATTTAGAAGTGAGGCAATTCTACAAAAATCTAAAGAGTGATTGGCATCTAAAATGAGTTTGCTTCTCTGCTTTTGTATATCTTTAACAAAGCTTAAAACACATTCTGGGATAGGAATTAAGAACACTGAACTCAAGCTGGATTTATTATTAACACCTTCTATTAACAGTTGAAAAGCACAAAATATAAAGAATTCATTTCTTGAACAAATATGGCCAAACTTCAGAAATGGTGACCACATTCCCACTGTTTTGTCTGTTATCAGGAATTGTGCCAGAATATCCAGAGCAGTAAATAAAAATTAAGTTGATGACTGCACAATTCTTTATTTCTCTATGCTCATTGATTGTTATTTATACAAATAATATTGTAGCTTGCATATCATAAGGAGAGAGGTTTTAAAAATTTCTGAGAGTTAATAGCTATAACACTGTCTGGTTCTTGCCTGTGTTTCTTTCTATCAGGAAAAAAATGCTAATGGTTAATAGCAGATCTCTTTGGAAAATGGTGTTTCTCCATATATTTCACATTCACTTTATCTGTAGTGTCATGTTATTTTAAGTTGCAGCATATGTAGGCCAACAAAAGCTGACATGAAGGAAAGCAGCACAATGCAGGGTAATGATATGTGACACATCCAGATTGAGAGGGAAACTTGCTTTCTTGGAGCTAATACCTACTGTGTTTGCCATCAACATACCCTCCCCTATGCAGCCAAGCTATGCTTTATTTATGTCACAAAATACTTGTTTGTTTTGCAAAGAGCCAGTAAAATCATCAAGTTTTTTTGAGCGGTTGATTCATAATTCAATCCTGACTTTTTTTTTCTTATTCAAAACTATCCTTATGCAGAAACAACAAATTAACCTTGGTATTTTCCCTTGCATTTTAGTTAATAGATTACATATTTGTGAAATACATACATATTTGTACAGAGTTATGTGCTCTTATTCAGGTAAACCTTATGGACAACTTAAACAAAATACAAGTCAATAAAAAGTAAATTTAAAACAATAAATAAGCAAAAGTATGAGTCAATGATCAATTTTAGAATGAAAGCAAGATAAGCTAATCAAGCTCTGAATTTTAAACATGTATTTCACAATAACTTGCATCATAAGGGTGTGCAGTGAAAGGAAAATATATGATAGACCTGATGGAATATATTTTGGACTAGAAATAAAAATTTCCAAAAAATAGTGTTTGCTTAAGGGTTAAAATAGCTGGGACATGAGTGTTCTTATCCTGGGAAGGTTTGAGGCTTTTGTTGCATTCTGCCCTGGGAGTTTGCTTTGTTTCTTCCCTTTCCTGGAGAAGAGAGGCTCCCTGGAAGAGCTGTGGGAGTTGTGCAGCATGAGGAAAAGGCAGCACCAGGCAGGGAATGTTCCAGGCAGGCAGGGAATCCCACCTGGAGATGTGTGTGCCACCCAGGGAACTGCATCTGAGTACCAGTATGGGTAATAACTATGATTGCACTGTGCTCATTTTAACTCGTGTTCTGTTTGCATGCACTGCATGGCTGCCAAAGGCTTCCTTCTGTCACAGGAGAAAAGGTGAAAAGGGTCAGGGAAACCACCCAGAATCACCTTCCTTAGCAGCCCTGGTGGTAAAGGGAGTGGCAAGTGCTTGTAGAGGAAGAATTTGTTTGAAGAAATGCAATCTTACCTCATCATTCATGCAGACAAACCTGAAAAATATACTGTAAATCTGAGTTTATTCAGTCAGAATTAAAATGTGGATGGAACAATGAAGCAGGAGATGAATGTTTCATAATATGTTGTCCATATAAGCTGACAAACAGCAGGATAGTCGCTGTTATTGATCAGTGAAGAACTTCTTCCTTAAGAAATAAAAGCACCCCACTGTTTATTGTATTCTTGCTATTGAAGGGATTTATTTTAAAGTAAAATATAAGTGGTCCTAAATTGAAAATAACTGCATGCATGGGAAAAGTCTGAGAGAAAGCTCACAGAAAAGTCATGCAACTGAAGCTAAACTGTTGGAATTTTCCAGTACAAATCAAGATCAAAACAAACAAAAAAATAATAATAAGTATTCTTAAGATACAACAAAAGAGTCTCCTCAGACCTCCAAGTTTTGGTATTTTAGAAGTTTCACTGAATCTGTGGGTTTGCCCATTGAGAATTGGCTTTGGAAAACATGCCCAGGGGTTTAACTACTGTAGTATTACCTGCTTTATAAAGGAAATTTCTTATGTTTTTTTCACTTATGAGTGATGGAACAGAAAAACTTATGAGATACTTGTGAGGTACTTCTGGGACCACAAGTTTTTAATAGATTATTGATTTCAATTTGTTGAAGTGCTGTCTGTCATTTTCATAGCTTTTAGTTTTGGTCTAATTTAGTCTAGCTAATATCTATAAATTTTCTGTTAAAAAAATAATGGTCACAGAACCTTCAACTAAAATTTCCATTATAAAAAAAAATAAAAAATCTGTAAGTAAAGGTTCTGTCCATTTCATCATGAGGACAGAGATTGAGTACTGCTTGGATTGAAGTAGCACCTGAGAAATGCCATGGTGCCTATTCATGGACTGAGCTAAGGAAATAACACTGAACACATTTCCATGGTACAAAATCTGGATTTTACAAGGATAAGTAGATGAGCTGTTAATGCCTCAAATTCAGCAGGTTGTAATCGGTGATTGTCTATGTTTTTTTTTATTTGGGACATTTTGCCACATAAGCAAGGATCATAAGGCAAATTGACTTGATTGAGGAAATAGACCAGTAAAATGTAGTCAGGTTTCAAAACCATCAGGAAGGCTTTTTCTGTATGTGATGTGTCTTGATTTCAGAATATGCCATTTTAAATTCTTTTAATATAATACATGGAAATGTACCAAAATGTCACCCATAACTGATTAAATATTACCAACAGACAGGGATACAAAATTTTGTTTCTTTCTATTTAGAAGAATTTTCATTTTGAGAGCTCTTGGTCTTTATTCTTAAACTGATATCTATAATATTGAGATATTGTTGGCTTTTCATTTTAGTGCATGCAAAAAGGTCATTATTTAAGCTGGACTTTGAAAACTTTGTGAAACACAAGGTTCTGTCCATGCAAGGGCTCCTGTGACATTGGTACATCAGCAGCCACTTTTCCCATTGTTCCCTGGTGTTTAGACTGTTGTGATTCTGCTGATGTAGCTGATGTTTTTTCTTCATTATTCCTCTGCCTTTGTCCTTTCCTACAGGCTTACCCTGAGTTTGTCCTGACCTACCTAGAGGAACTAAATGAAAGAGAGGAGGTGACCCAGACAGAAAACTGTATTCACCATGGGGCCTGGTCTGCAGCTCATCAGGAGATAGACAGCAGCTCAGCAGAAGAGGTCACAGTACTAAGCCAGAGGCAGGTCAGAGACAGTCCTTTCAAAAACACGTTTTGAAAAGAGAAATATCACTGTGGAAGTCAGCTTATTTCCTTAAAAAGAATAATCTATTTGATTTCTTAATTTAGTAACGTATTTATATAGTAGGTATATAATAGCTATATGTGGGATTATAAAGGAATAAAAAAATTATCTGTATTTGTGTCTCAGAGCAGTTTATGCTTATAGCCCATGTAGGACAAATTTTTGAAATTTCTTATTTTCTATGAGGAAAAACTCAAGGAAGGAAGAGAAACAATCAAAAAAACCCCACTAGATCTCTAGATTTGTGCTTCTTGATGCATCTTGACATAGCTATTTGTATTTCTGACATTCTCTGCTAATCAACAGCCTTGCTTGAGAAAGTAGACACACATTATTTTAATTAGCGATATATAAATTACACGGTTGTACTTTCATCTCTTAGGTTCTGCAAAAAAATGTCAGCAACCCCAATCAGAAACAACTTCCAGGACCTTTGGACGCCCATTTAATGCCTGCAGATCCCCTGGGGGAGACTACACAGCTGACAGTGGCACTGGTGAGGAAACCAGAAGAGAAACATCCTAAGGCCTCAGCTCAAAGGTAAGCCACTGACAGAACTGATATTTATTGTTCAATGACATTAGATGTTTTCCTTCAGTTTCATGTAAGATTGATTTCCTGGATATTATTGAAATATCTCAGAAACCCTCTGGCTGATAAGCAAACAGGGATTTTGACCAAAATTAATGAAAAGGGGTGACATTTATGTGCTTCTTTTCTTTTTTTCCCCTGTTATTATTTTGAAGATTGATGTGGATGATGTTTGGTGGTAATTGCAAGTTTACTTTTAAATTTATTGTCTACAAACCTCGCATGGTGCAAATTACATAAAGAAATAGGACTTGTATCAACATTGTGATATATTTTGTGCCACAAGATTTAAATTTAAGTCGTAAAGGTTTTGTTGGAAACCTGAAAGTCATGCTGAGCCAAAATACTCAGTGACAGTCACTTTCAATGTGGGGTTAGATTTTAATTTCAATAAAAGATAAAGAGTATTGTTAATTGCTTCTACTTACAGCAGGCAGAAGACTGGTTTTTCAGATAACTGAAACTGTCTTTTACAAATGGCTAGTTATTTTTGGTTAGTTTTCTTTGAAGTTTCGGGATTTTTAGAGCAAAACATATTAAAAATGGAGCTCCTACTCTGATGAAGGACTACAAGACACCACTTGCTATTAGAAATAAAGTTGAATTTCTAATGTTGACGTTACTCCTGGCAGTAAGTTAATGGCAGTAACTTGCAGATGATTCAAGCAACAAGAAGGTTTGGTTCATCTAAGTTACTGTAACTCTTCCCTTGGAAGAATTCCCCTTAGACAACACAAAGATTTTCTCGTCTTGTCCTCCTTCAAGGACTACAATTTCAGGTGTTTCCTTTATAATATTATTTTACAAATAGTAAGTGTTTTTGTGTCTGAAGTGTTTTCCAAAATGTGCCTGAAGACTGATGTGACTGAGGTGTTTGATGGTGTTGGCTGTCAGCAGCTTTTGGGGAACTGCATAGGTAGAGATGATGTACCTGTATTTTGGGTAGTTTTATTTTTATTTGATTAATCAAATAACTCTAAAGCTCTGTTAAAAATAACTGACTGAACCACTAGTGAATAACCTTGTATGTTCAAAAGGTAAACTCAAGTACTAATGCTAATGTTGACTATATTGGCTCTTTCAAAAGATGCCATCAGCAAAGTAATGTATCATTTGCTCCTCTGTGCTTTGAGTATGGATTTTTGTGCTTTAAATATGTCACGTGATGTCAGGATCACAAAAAACTATTTAACTTGATTTAGGTTAAATGGAATAAAGGAATTTTCAGCTAAACATCTATGCTTTTAGCCTCAGATAACAGGATAGAAATATTAAGCTAAAAATCTCTTCTTGCAGAACTAACACATTTGATTCAGGAAGCTATGTGCAGTCAAGATATTCCAAAAGTGGACATTTGCAGCCCGGAGCATTTTCTTGAACTTGAATTAGATATAGAAAAATACATTTTTATACTAAAATAATATTATTTTGCTGTCAGAAATATTTGGCATTAAATAGTAATTATAACTTATTCAAAACTTCTGCAGTTACCACTGTTATGGGAGGTACTGGGTGATTTAAATTCTCTTTACTGCAATTTTCCACTAGACTGTGGTGAGTCCTAATATATTCTGTTAAACAGCTGCCACATCCCACTCTGTGGTTTGTAGAATCCTTTCAGTGACTGAAATGTGATGTTAGATTAGGAGACAGGGTTTTATCTTCTGTGATTTGAAAAGCTCTTCAATTTCCAAATGGCAAAACCTTCTGCCTTCCTTTACAAAACAACATGAAAAGCTGTCATAGGCATAAATGGGGTATTTACTGTGTGTTAGAGGAAAATAGATCTGTGTTCTAGAACTGCCTCAGTTGGTCCAGCTGCATGAGTGGATAAAATGAAGATTATGATCACTCTTCCTCCAAAGTTCACCTGGTTCTTGTGAGCCTCTTTTGGTTAATGGCCCTGATCAACAAGTTTGTAGATTTTTGAAAAATTCTGTCTTACTGAGAGGGAAGGAAGGAGATTCAGCTGCCCAGGCACAGGTGTTTAGAGTAATTTTAGGTGCTAAATGGTGTATCACCAGGCATCCAGCTGCTTTGGAGTGCTGCAAGTCTCCTGCCAGAATTGTGATGGATTTGTGGGGACTATGCAGGTCCTTTGTCTCAAATACTAGCCAGTTGTCTCCCTTTAAACTACTGAGTCCTGCCCTAAATGTTTTGTTTTCCAGCTTAGTTTCAAATGATCATGCATTTCAGAGATGTCATTCTTAGTGTTTGGTTTGGTTTCTGAGGAACAGCCACCCTTTCACAGCAAGCCACAACAGCCAAAGAAAACCTTATTCCTTGGGATGGGATAGGGAGAACACTATGAATAGGTTAAGTTTCAAGGAATATAGTTAGATTGCAAGGCTTGCATAATTTTCATATTTTCAGACTTTCTTTCCTAATTTATTTTTGCTGGCTGAAAGCTGCAGTCACTCCCTTTCTTACCTGCACGTTGTTCAGCAAGTTGCACATTTTCCTCTGGTATGGGTTTAGATAACAATGTACAAAGATATGAGTAAAGATAACAATGAAATTAAATTGCTTTGTATGTTTTGTTTTTTTTAATGTGTCTTAACTTAGTGGTCTTAACAAGCCCTTAGTATCTTTGCAGACATCTTATTGAGTGTTCTTTCCAGTGCTGTTTTCTTAATGCATCTCACACTTTTAACCCTTGGCATGATACATGATGCCTATAAGATAGAAAAATGTGAACCTCGTCTCTGATTTACTTGGCTGAATCCCTGAGTTTCCATGTGAAAGGTGAAAAACTTATCCATTCAGGAAAAAGTGACAAGAACTGCCTCTAACAGACCAAAATCCAACACAGGGTAGTAGTGGAGGATCCAAGCTGCTTAGAAGACTTGGCTTAATTTTCAACTAAACATGTATGCTTTTAGCCTCAGATACAGGATAGAAATTTTTCTACAGGATAGAAATATTAAGCTAAAAATCTCTTAGAAGAGAGATTGGCTTTTAGGATAAAGGTTGTGACTTATCTAAATCCCTCAGTGCACTGACTTCACTGAAGTCACTGATTTCCTTGCTGGTTTTATTCTCATTCTCACTGTTTGTGTGAGGGAAATGGCTAATCCATTGCCTCCTTTCATTCAAAAATACTGTGTAATGGACAATTTATTATCTTTGCTGGGTTAAGATATCAATATTAGTGTTTTAAGTGTTGTGGAATTGTAACCCCTGTAACTTCTGGCAGTGTCTTAAATTACTTCTCTCCTTGTTGAGATATTACATGTTGGACCCATCAAGGACAGTAAAAAATTGTTCTGGTATCAGCTGCAACAGATATGTGCTGTTCTAGCAGTACATTCAATTTGAGAATTGTCCCTTTAAAAGTGACTGGTCACCTTTCTAAAATTAATCACCTGTTTTAATGCAGTTTTGGGTTCAGGCCTTATTGGATCACTTTGTTTCTATAGGTAAGCTTGATTTCACAAGTTTCTGGATGCTTGGTCTCTAATCCAGACCTGCATTTAAGTATGCTCCAAGGTACAAGCACTCTTGGATTTGAGTCAGAGTGTTTATGACCTTGTCATATTTAATACTAAGACAAATCCATCCGGGACACTTGGTTTCATTTCCATTTTTTCTGAACCAGGTGGACAAATTCAGTTGTTACATTTTTGTAAGTCTTGCTAGTGTAGGGGAAATGACTAAGGAAATGGAAACATTCTCCCACTTTCTTAGTTATAACTAAGCAAATGCTTGACCTTAATTCTTGATAATCAGTTCATTTGTTTTAAATTCTGCATGGACAAAACATAAAAGGTAGAAGTCATGATCTATGTCTGTACTGTAATTTGATTACTCCATGAGGACAGATGAGAATGTATTAGAAGCATTAATTTATTACTGGAGTATTTAAAAAATCTATGTATACATATTCTCAAAAAAAAAAATAAAGAAAGAAAAGAGAATGTGCTTTAAGACTGTATTTTCTGCATTTTAGCAGCCTGCATTCATTTTAAGAACCCCCTCAGATTCTTATTTGAGGAAAGCCCTCTCTGAGAAAAACATCTTTTCACTGAGTTGCAATGATTTTTCTTAATGTATCTGCCATGTAAGTGTTCTAAAGGTTAAAACTTTGAATTGGTGACAAATTAGCTTTCATTATCTGCTTTAGCCACATCTTAACAAAATTATTCTAATGGCTGTATCTGCTACAGATACAAATCCAGTTCCTCAGTCGTCACAGAGAGGAAATGTCATCTATCCATCTGAAAGTGAAGGCATAATAAACATTGCATTCCCATTTGCAGAAGGCCTTTGCAGACATTTGTTTACACTCGTGTACTAATTTGAGCAGCTTACCTTTATTTTACTGGCACCAGGACTGGGGGGCTGAGGGGGTGTGGGGAAGTTTGCAGCAGCCGACAAAGCACGGTGACCCAGCTTGTCACCCAGTGACCTGTGAGAAGGAAATAATGAACTGTGAGTAGCTGTCATCCTAACTGCTTCTGACAGTTTGGCTATGGGCACATCTGTGTTAGTTGCATGGAAAGGCCTTTGTTGTTTTCCCACTAGTGACTTTGCAGACCGCTGTGGGCTTTGCTGGCTGCCCTGCTCCTACACTTCCCCTCCTTTTTCAGTAGTAGCAGCAGCTGCCACTGATAGAGCTGACATTTCTTTTAATGATTTACTTGGCATTTGTATCATTAAAGATAAGGAATTGAATTAAAATACAACACTCGGTTTTTGTAAATGAAAAGATTCTGTATATCCACATCTAAGATCTGTTACCAGTATCCATATAATCATTGTCTAACCTGCATAACTTGCAGCAGTGTTCAGTGTCTGTGATAGCCCTCCATCCTAATCTTTCACCATACTTAAGTATTTTGAGTGAAATATTGGGTTTTATGGTAATACCATTTTAAATAATCCAGTGTACAATGAAACTAGACAGCTTTTCATGGATAAATGACATATTACAAAATAAACAGCAACCTTGCCCACTTATTTACTTTTAAAGGTAGCAATGACTGTTGCAGATTGACCAAAAGCTGGTACAGCAGTGCTCAGTCTTGGGTAACTTTGCTCACATTATGGGCATTTTCAGCTAGGAGACTGTTAAATATAGTCACCCCTGCTCTCATAGTGGGGTTCTTAGCTGATTTGAGAGATATGATAGTTAAGAACAACCTGAAGTCATGACTTTTGAAAAATGAATGACTAAAAAATTGCCTTAAAAGTGTAAAGCTGTTTCAAAAAATGTAAGCTTTTTGCATGGTTGCTATAGCTTATTGCATTTAAGTTCTAATATTGGAGTATATTGGAGTCTAATATGCTTGGAGTAAGTTGGTACAAATTACTTTGCAGGAGTTGAATATTCAAGAATGCACTCACTAGACTGAAAGTACATCATGCTGGAACTGAAATCTTTTTGGTACTAATTGTTTCACTGCTGCAGGTTTGGGGCAGTTTAGGTTGTCTTTTTGTACTTACATGATTTTTTTCTTATTCTCTTTAGCTGATTCATGCCCCAAGTTAGAGCTGTCCTCGAGAGTGTTCACATGTGAGGAAAAAGAAACACATATTTTACCTCTGAGGACTCAGATTTCTGAATTGGTTCCTTTAAGGGCAGTAGAAATGTGTGCAGCCTGCTCTAGAAACAGGTCACAGCTTCTTCCCTAGTTATGAGGTGATGGAGCCATTGGATACAGATAACAGTGGGTCCTGTGGCTCCATTTTTGCTTATCACCAGTGCAATCCCATGTCCTTTTCCTATTTAAAAGTGTTGCAAAGTCTTGAGGTGAGCAGGAGTTGTGCAAACACAGCACAGTTCTCTAACACATCATAAATGTGTATCACATAGAGCTCAGGGAAGCATTGTAGGTGCCTTCCAGCTCATGGTATTTCTCTGTGGTGTATGGAACAATTCATCAGTGCCACAGCTCTGCATGAAGCTGTTCAGCTCTACAAACAGGTGAATATATCGGCAAAATCTGAAATGATACATCATTATTTCTGGTAGAAGTAAAGGAGAGCTCCAGCATTAAAAGCTTTTTTTCCAATCTCACTGGAATCTGTTATTTCTCTTAAGAGGCATTGATGCCACAGGTGCTGGTGGAAGCTGTGGAGTTGCAGAGAAACATCCTTCAGATTTTAGAACTTGCTTATTGTTTGCAGAGAAATTGCCATGCTATCATATTTATTTTCATGCATCTGTATGCATTTAAGACAGTTATGCTAGGTTAAAGGCATTGTTTTTCTTACTAAACTACTGTTAGAAAAATACATATTGAACTTTTACACATCTTGACAGCTCTATTTGGAAACCATATCCCTTCTTTTTCGGAGATTTTTACTATTCATTTGAGTTGCAGGTCCAATGGACTTGTGGAAAAAAATCTATTTTAATGGAATTTCTTAATATGAATTGAAGTTGTTATATAGATAATGCATTTGTAAGGAAAATGCAACTTTCATTTGCTGGTTGAACATGCACTCACAGAAACTTAGTTTTTTACTATTGTTGTCTTAATAGAGCAATCATAATTAACCACAAGTTATAAAATGTCAGCTGTTGGAAAAGTGTAAGTCAATCTTAAATTTCCAAGAAATTGCAGCAACTGCCTCTTTGATCTGTCAGTTTTGAAGGGTAAAACAATAATGAAAATTTTCAGTGAAAAATTTACAAGACATTTTTTCACAACAATTTGGCACATTTCTGTATTATGTACTAATTTATTTTTTTCATATAAAATACTAACTTAAAACACTTTCAGTATTAAAATAATTATGAAGATAGAATCTGAGGTACTATAAAAAAATTCAAAAATTTCACAAGATGAAATGTCTTTCAATGGCAGCTTTTTCTATTTTTACAAGTCCTCCATAGATAAGTGTATGTCTACATGAACTAAAATATGACTTAAGTCAATTTTTTTAACCTCCAAATATTTTTCAACCTTCAAACTGCTTTTCATCATAGTTCAGTACAAAGTCCAATCATATCCACAATTACTAGATCAGAGGTAATTACCTTAAATAGTATAAAATGCTCTTCTTTCAAATTAGCTGCAAATAGGCAAATTATTTTTAAAAATCAGTTTTATAGGTGAATTGTACTTGAAAACATAGATCTATCTTCATCCAGGTTCTTCTGTTTATCAAGTATTATCAGCTGATAACAAAAACAAACTGAACGAGTTAATGAACTTGAATAACCAGACCACAGCAGGAGCTGAGTCACTGACTATGGTTAGCAAAGGTTGCTGCTTTTTTAATGCTTAACGTGTTGGAATAGGAGACAGAAGGAAAAAAAAGCCCAGGTTTCCAAGTCAGGTATAAACCAAGGTACTGCTGAATCCTTCCTGATCTGTGTGAATTGAAAGGAACGTGCTATTTCTGCTTTGGTGACTGTGGAAGAGAATCATGCTCTCAAACAATCTCACCATACTCTTGTCTGAGGTGAGTTTAATCCTCAATGCAAGCAAATAAATATTAAAATATAAAGATTGAGTTGCATCCTCTCAGTCTGTGCCAGTCAGGTTTCAGGATTGGAGTTTTTTTATCCTCACCCCATTCTGGGATTTGTGACTCTTCATTACCCAATAAGAGCAACATCAAGTTTTTTACTTGCATTTAAAGGAACTCAGAAATTAAAAAAACCTCAAAACCAACACAACCTCACCCAAAGATATAAAGAGGACATAGAAAATACTGAAGGGATTTTATTATGAAGAAGGATGGGATGTACAGAATACAAAATAACTAACTAGTAGATAAACTTAAGAGCAATGCCCAAGCACTCTCTGAGGGTTTTTTTGCAAGCTTCTGTTTGTTTGTGAGCTGTTTTTTGGATTTGTGTTGTTTGGGGAGTTTTCTCTGTGTTTGCTTGAGTTTTTTTTTAAATAACATTTTATTTCTGGGTAAAGTC
Organism: Petroica traversi; assembly: GCA_025920805.1. Taxonomy (NCBI): domain Eukaryota; kingdom Metazoa; phylum Chordata; class Aves; order Passeriformes; family Petroicidae; genus Petroica; species Petroica traversi. The sequence continues at coordinate 27,697 of JAHLSL010012433.1, forward strand.
ATACAAGAGAGAAAGAGAAGTGTGTTTATTCTTAGCTTATATATTAAAGTAATCATATCTCATTTTTGAAATAAAATTTAATTGATGAAGGTAAAAGATGAGAATCCTAAATTACAGGGAAAAGTAGTTAATAGCTTGAACAACAGTTATATCACCCTTATTTCTTGTTAAAAATATGTGTATCTGGAAGTGACAGTGAAACTGTGTCTGAGGAGCTGGCTGAATTTCTTTTGAGACAAAGCTTTTAAACGCAACAGATGGGATGGGGTTTGCTTTGGCTTTCTGGTGGGTGTTTTCTTTCTTTTTTTGATGGTATGTGAAAACTCTGAGACTTGAAGTGAAAAAAAGGTTAGAAATTGTGTCAGTGAGTGAAATGGAGAGAATCTGATAGGTCTGTAATGCAGTATATGACAAAAGAATTTTATAAGAAAGCTTCATGCCAGTAATCCTCATGTCAGTGGAACGTCCTGGGATATAAAAGTTGAGAAATGCTGTTTTACTCACTTATCTCGTTATGCTGAGCATAACCCCCACAAACACCCTGACAAAGACAAAACTGACAAATGCACAACCAATCTTCCCACTCCCAAAGACAAGAAAATTAGTTCTGTGCTGCTGGAGCACAACTCAAGGCTTCTGCAACAATAATAGAGATTAATTTGTATTTGTGTAATTTTTAATTGCCCCCTGCTCCTCCAGCCATCTGTAGATGATGGAAAACGGTGTGAATGGCAAGAAGCAGGGAGGGAAACCAATGGCAGGTTGAGATTTCCCTCCTTGCCGTGTATGGTCTCTGCTCCTCTAATCCTGTCATTTTCTTAAAATGAGAGAAATTAGAGATGAGAAAGGTGTAACAGCCATATTAAAAATATTTTTAAAAGCACAAGGCTGTTTTCTGCAGGATCTTGTGCATTAACTATTTCCTTTTTAAAGGACTGAAGCAATGAGACTTCTCTTGCTTCCCTTGGGGGCTGTCTTTTCTGCAGTATAGCAGTCATCTTCTCTGTTAGGAATATATTTTCTGACACTCAGCCAAAAAATATTGTCTGCTCAATTTACTCCCATCACTCCCTTTGTACTACACAGGTTTGCACCTTTCTCATATTTTTGATAGGAATTTATCCCACTCAGTTCAATGGTGCTGCTTAGTTTAGTCGTACGTGGTTATTTTGCAAGCCCATTTAATGAGGAATGCCTCTGTCTCAATTCCTTGCATTACCTTGGCTCACCTCAGTTCCAGGGGAATCTTGTACTTTATTCCAGTGGCACTCACCAGGAAAGTTTATATTCTGGAAGAGCAAAAAGTTTGTGTTTTTTTGCACTCCAACTCACATGCCTTTTCTTTTACACTACAAGTTTGTTTGAGAGACAATTCTGGCATTTAAGAGCTTTAGCAGAAAGTGCTTTTTTTAATTAAGCTTACCTCAGGTTTACAAACACACTTGGAACATGTAGAATCTAAAATTCGTACCCTGAAGTTGTGTCAACACCCTTATGAACAGCTTTAATGAGTTTTCCATAGGACAATATAGGGTCTTATATATTTGTAGGACATTCAAAGTGAATGGTAAGTGGTAAGGGCTATAAAGGTAAATAATTGTATAAGCTCTTAATAAAAACAGTGCAGGTCATTCTAATAGGCCTGTGCCAATATTTTATTGTTGCAATGACATTCAATAATACCTTTAGATTAACTGGAATTTTTTTTTCTGTTAATGTAAACTTTGGGTTTAGCACATCTTGGTTTTCTGTCTCTTACTTCCTATGACAGAACTGTACCTACAAGGAGAGCATTTCCAGTGCAAACACATTTATTACAACTCACTTAAGGTTTGTGTCAACATAGTAGCACTTTTTGTATTAACCTCCACACTGAACAAAAAGCTATACTGATAAAATCAGGATTTCTGCTTTAATTTCTATGCTGGTCTGAGCATCAAAGGTCTGCTTTCTTTAATTTAGAGCAGCTGACCCTGCTGGCAGAGCTCTGGACTGTGGTCATGGTCTTTCATCTCACAGAGGCCACTGTTGGTGGTACAGCAGGTAGAGATCTCAACGTAGCATTGTCTGCTGGTAACCACATGTTGAGTCACAAAACAGTTGTCCACAAAAACCACTCAGAAATTACAAAGTCAGGGGGTAGATTTATTTTTTCTTTTATAACTTTATGATCTTTAAGAATTTGCCACAGCTGATTGGAATGAAGGTAAGAATAAAAATGTGAGTGTCTTTCTCTTCTATAGAATAATATCAGATTTTCCCCAGCTTTAGGGGTTTCAGCATTTCTTTTTTGTCGTTGCTGTTGACAAATATCATTACAGCTGCTTATGAATGTATTAAGCTGTGCTTTCAGATGAACTTTTATTTGATTGCTTGAGTATGGAATTTAATTTAAATTTTTTTCTCCTTTCAGCTTAGTGTTATGATCTTCAAAGTAATGCTAGTTGTTTGCTTGCAGATAAAGCTTAGTTTAGTGCTCACTGAATTATCTTTTTTTTTTATCATTTTCATCCTACTTTGAAAATGGTTAATTAATTTGCTTACCAGCAGAAACCCTTGGCAGTGATAACCAACTGGAAACATGAAGATGGGGTGAGTTAAAAATTCTAAAATGGGAAACTAAGACTCCATTCAAATCTATTTCCAAAAAAAATAGCATAGAAATAGCTTTTTACTTGGTTAGATACATTAATTTTTATCGATCAAAGCCACATCAATTTAAATAAGAGAGATTTTATAGTATAATTATACTACAATGAATCGATAATGGAACTGCAAATACAAATCTTTTTATTTTGCCCGACCTCCATAAATAATGAAAACGGATGTAAAAAAAATTGTTAGATAAATAAGAAAACTATCAGAACTTCAGTTTCTTTTTGAACCCTATGGCAGTAATTTTTAAAACCCATTTTTTGCAGTGGAGCTTTTATTCCTTTTTCATTTGACTTTGCCAGTAGGAACCTCTGTTCAGCGTTTCATCCAAAGAAGGCACCTTTGACAGGGTGGTTGCTCTTCCCCTACGAGCACTATGCCTCTGTGTCATCACTGAATTAGAGCCTAAGTTTTTCATGTTGTCCTTCAACCCCTGCCCTCCTGGCCTGCACACAAGAACATTTCCAGCACAGCTATGCTGGGGCAGAAAGCAGAGTGCACGCAAAGATGAAACACTGTGCAACCAGCAAAATCTAACCAGTTCTCTGGATTTTCCTCTGCTTAAAAAAAAAAAATTAAAAAAAAATTAGAAAAAGCAAACCCCTCTTTCTTTTCTCTCCAAGGTCTGACTTTAGGCAGCTTTGGCTTGCTCACTGACCCAGGAACAAGTACCATCATCCTATTAGTACCCTGAATGTGAGATAACTGTACCATGACAGTGTCTTGAACTACAGTGTATACATATGTTTTGAGGCAGATGAAGATAATGTGTTTGGATTTTTGAGGTGGGGGGGATGGTGGTGTCTCTTTGTGGTGGCAATTATGATTATTCCAGTCCATTAAAAAGAATTTTTAAAAAACATTTTGCTTAACGCACAATGAATCCACAACAGAAATAATTCAAAGAGATACTGCAGTTGTGTGAGTTGGAACATATATATTTCAATTTGCTTCACACTGGTGAAATGAAACATTACAAGGATTTATTAGCCTAAGAAATTTAAAAGCCCTCTGTGGCTTTGTTCAAGAATTATAATCCTTTAGTAGCTGCAGCATTATATGTCAAGTTATTCCACAGGTTAATTAGGCACTTGTTCCTTTCTTTGTTCTGAAACCTGTACCAGCTTCCACCGTCTGAGGAGCTGCTACTTCTTAAATTGGAATACACAGGGAACAGCCAGGCAGTCATCCCTCAGTGCCTCTCCGTGCTCATCCACTGCCATCACACCCCCTGATTTCTCTTTCCACACTGAGGAATTATCCTCAGTTCCTTGCTTAAGAAAGCGCTGCACACCTCTTGTTGTGTCATTTTTGCACTTCTAGTTTTCCTCTACATTCTTTTTCATATGACAAGAACTAGAACTGCTTCTGTTCATGGATTTAACTGTGGCATAGGGACGTTTCCAGTTTTGTTCATTCTTTTCTAAAAATATCCAAACTGTGATGTGCTGTCCTGGCACTGATGTGCTGTGCAGGTGAGACTTCCATGGGACCTTCTTTTATTGCAGTATCTGGTTCTTCAGCAGGCAACTGGAGTTAAATAATTACAAAAGCTGTAGAAAACACAGCAGTATATTCTAAAGAAGCATATACCTCAGCAAAGAACAATGAACTTATTTTGGGGGTTTTTCTCCCCTTTATGTATGAAGATTTGGTCTAATAAGGATAAAGTTTGATAAACATTGCCGAAGAAGTATTTCTGCACCATCTAGCTAAATTAAAAATGGTGTCTGTGATATGCAGAGATGTGCAATGGAAGCCAGGATAGGGGTAGAGACATTGCAGAAAGTACTACTTTCTATTTTATGCCTCTCAAAGGGACTGCTGCAATGCTGGGTTTTGGAAATGCTTCAGTCAAACTGAGCAGTAGCAGATTTACAGGAAAATCAGGGCAATTTCCTGGAATCTGAATCCTCCAGCACAGCTGAAGTGCCAGAAAAATAATAAAATATGTCAATTAAAGAAGCAACATTTAAATTATCAAAGTATCTAGACTAAGCTTATCACTGGTATCTTTTAAATCACTGGGAAGAATTTTTCTTAGTACAAATGAATAAGGTCAAAATCCATTGTATAAAACAAAGGAGCTGAAGGTCACAATTCACATTCAGCTTTAGTTTTCCAACTTTAATTGTGTGGTTTTTCCAAAATATTAACTTTTCATAGATTGTAATGACATTTTACATCAGCTTATGAACATTGCAGGAATTTAGTGTTATCCTCATGAAATTAAGCCCTGAGGCCTCAGTCTCTTTCTTTGTGCTCCAAACTTGTCTGGTACTGTGGATCAGCTGTGAAGGTGGTGGATTTGGTTCTTGGGGGATCCCAGCACTGCTGGAATACTGGATGCTTGCATCAAAACTGCTTCTGCATTTTACCTTTGTTCTGTGGGACAGCCTGGCTCAGCTTGAAGGACTGGGCACAGCTCCTGATTGAAATTGAGAAGTGCCAGTGGGGTGGAGAAGGATGAGTCCCCTTCCATTTTCTGTTTTCTCTGTCTCCCGTTCAGCAGGAAGTGACATTAAACACTCAAATAAATGCCAGACATTTAAACACTTCCAGTAGCTTTAAATTAGGGCAAGTGTACTAAGATATTTCCTTTCTCCAAATTCTTTGGAAAGATTAAATTCCTGGGATTTTTTTCCTGCCTTATTCCCATTTATTTTGCAATATATAAGAGATAGACCAAGTGTTTTCTTAGACTATTTCATAATCTGCCAGAATTTTTACTCATTCTCCCCTACTTTGGGGAATGGGAAGGAGAGGAGGGAAGGAGATGCATCAATTTCACCAGGTGCTGGTTTCCAATACAGAGATAAATTTTCCCAAGGAAAGTAAGGATTACTTGCTAGATTATGTAATTTCAAGACTGAGATCCAACTGTTGTTTAATTAAGGCATTTATCAAATACTTTATTTAGCATTGCTAATAATTAGATGCAAAATAACACCTTAACCAGAAAACAAGAAATGTTTCTGAACACATATATTTATATAGTAAAAATCAGAACTATCTAAGAAAGAAAAGCAATATATTTAGTGCTCTTGGTATTTTTGTACTTAGATATATAGATTTGCAATAAATAGTAAATTTTATTGTAATTCTGAATTCTTATTGATTTCCTACATTGACTTCTGAGAAGACATTCCTTTCGCATTTTTGTTTAAATGTGCTTTCTAAAGAACTCTATAGATATGTTTTAATAAAAGATCTTATATGTTCAGTAAACTAAGTTAGTGTTTGAACAGATGTAATAGTTTATGTGTCCTTAAAATGAAATTAGAAATCTTTAGAATTACCACCTCTGCTCAAGATAATGGAAAAAAGCACCTAATGTTTAAGTGGGTGTTTTTGTTTGCTTTTTACTTAAAGAACTTGTGTATTTTCTCTGTAGTGTTTTCTTCATTCAGAGAGGCAATTTCCTGCAATGCCACAGTACCTTGCAGAGATTCTGCCCAGTTTGAATGAAAATTCTATGTATCCTATAATCTTATTTAAAATGTTGATGGAAATTATTTGCTCAGCTGTTATGACCTTTATCCTTATGAAATGTATAGTGGCTAAATGATTAATCTGAAGGCACATTCATGCTGCATATTTTCTACTGTACATTGTAGCAGCAGAAATGCCCAAAGAGATATGAGCATTCCTCTGCCAATCAGAATTTTTAATGTAAATGGATAGCACTGTAAGTAGACAATGTAAGACTACTTTTTCATTCATTTATTCTTTTTTTTTTTCTTAGAGAAAAATAAAATAGAAAATGTTATTTCCATACTACATTTTCCTTAAGAACTCAGTAACAACTTATTCCTGTCAAGCTTATTTGGAAATACTGTGTAGCAAACATATATGGACATTATTTTTGTCCATAAATCCCACCAAATAGGTGGGATTCTAGGAGAATCCTTTTTTTACTAGTAGCAATCTGAAAAACCTTGCTAACTCTACTATTGATCTATGGGCTTTACCTTGCAAGATTCTTGGCACAGGTTTTTTTTCAAACATAGTAAAACCTTTGTGCACTGGCTAAGCAAAAGGCACTAATATTTGGTTTTTAGGGAGACTGTTTTCTCAGCACCAAGGATTTTCTCTGATCTGCCAGAGTACAGCCCTGCAGTGGAGAAGGAGGCTCAAAACGCAGGGAATTTGGAAGTGCCAAGAGCAGTGCCCAGATTTGAATTCTCTCCCCTTCATTTTCCTTTGCCCAAGCACCTTTTTCTGACTAATTCATAAGGCAGAGGATCCCCAGGTTGCTGCTTCTGTTGTATGGCTAATGTGGCTTTTCACTATGGAAGGCCAGAACTCCTGGATCACCCTTCTGCATAAAAGACATTTGTGGTTTTGGTAATCAGGCAAGTTTTCATACATTTATGTTGGGTGTTTGGTGCACTGTCAGCAGAATGCCTGCTGTAGGACTGGGATTATCCGGATTTTGAGTACAGAGAGCAATCTTAAAACCTGCCTTTCTCCTAAGTACTAGTAGAACTAAATAGATTTTTGATAGGTCTACAAGAGAAGCAAGCTTTTCTGTTAAAAACCACATGACAAGTAGAATCAGCAATCCTCCTGTAAGAGAAACAGCATCCCAATATTTCCCTTATTCCCAACGGGCTCATTGGTATGACAAATGAGTATGGAAGCAGGAAGGAGGGAATCGCATTTTCCACTTTTAATACATAACACACCATCACACTGCGTTATAATTTTGCTCTGCTTAAGCTCATAAGAACCCAGGTAAAAACAACTGCGTTCAGAAGTAGCTTCCTCTGCTTAACAGACCCCAAGGGAGGAATCTCTAATTTAGTTCCTTCCCCTCCCGCCCCAAGCAAACACAAAGCCCCTCGCGTTAGCCCCATTAACGCGCGGCAATCAGCCAGCCTTCCCCTATCAATAAGCGGCCGCGGCCCCGATGGAAGTTAAACGTCCCTGAAGCCGCAGGAATTGATCGGCGGGCGCTGTTTTCCGCCTGAGCGCGGCCGCAGCCAGGCGAACATCCGCGGACAGCGCGGGTCAGCGCGGGAGGAGGAGGAGGAGGAGGAGGAGGAGGAGGAGGAGGAGGAGGAGGAGGAGGAGGAGGAGGAGGAGGAGCGGCCGCGCTCGCCGCCGCCAGCGCCCGGCTCCGGCCAAGCGAAGCGAAGCGCGCACGCCATGCTCAGTGGCATTTCCAAACATGCAGCTCAGCTGGGGGCCTCTGCTTATTGCATCGGCGGCGCGTCCCGAGAAAAGAAATCATAATAATAATTAAAAAAAAAAAAAAAGGAAGGGAAATACATAATTTTGTCGAAGTAGTAGTAGATCGCAGTCTCCCCCCCCCCTTCAAAATCATCACCGCACGCGCTAATAGCTCTAATAGATACAGATTTTATGCATATTTCAGGCACAGCAGTACTTCTAATGCATATGTGAAAGGGGCCTTAATTTATGTCTACCAACTGTGTGGTGCCCTTCTTTTGGGTAATGTCATCATCCTAATGGTGTTTCTATTATACTCAAAGGTAGCAAATGAGGCTTATTGCAGGAAGGTAATTGATTTTCACTGAGTGAAAATGTAAATAGCCATAAGAAATCCCATGAAAGACAAGCAGTTCAGAATTGCCAGCAAATTCATATACATTACTTATTGGTGTTAGTACCTGTAAAATGTGCCTTATTATAAGAAACCCACAATGATTGTATTTCACATTATTTTATTTCAAATTGGAGTAAAAATTGGAGAATTTAGATGATTTTTGCCTTTACCAGTTAGACTGTGCATTTTATGAAAATTGACATTCTGTTCACTAAGGTTGCTTCATTTTGTCAGTTTTCTCTCAAGTGGAAGTGAATAAAATTCCCGATATAGACGTGTAAAGAGAAATGGTTCTTTGGGATTTCAGTCCTAAGAGGCAGTCATTTCATGCACCCTCTTTGTGGATTGTCAGTGTGAGCTTGCCTTTGCATCTTGAAGGGTTATTTGGGATGGTGCAGTTTACTCAGACCTCAGGATTCCAGAAGAATGCATAAGTTAAAATGAAAACATGCCCTTCGTGTTCTGACTGCATCACAGCCACCGTTTTAGGGAATTGTTGTAGGTCAGCAGAAATAGCCACCTGTGGTTACACTCTTCCTGTGTATTTTGCAAAGTGTGTAGGCTTTTTTTTTTTTTTTGCCCCTCAGAATATTGTCTTGCCATTATTTTTGCTATCCACAGTGTGCTCCTGATTGCCAAAGTGATACCTGCTATGAAGGGCAAAGCTGATTAGATGCACATTTATTTCCTTTCAATATTGCACTGAGAGTTTAAAGTTCTATGTGTTTTATGATCAAGGACTGGTGGCAATAGGTTATTTTTCTCCCATGAATAAACTGATTTTCAAATCTTCCAGTGAGTAAATGACCAGGAAATGCTGCACATTTTAGTCCCTGCTGGCTCTATCCATTATCTCCCAAGTCAGAGTTTTGTCCCAGCATAATTGTTTGAATGTTTTTGCCATGTAATTATTATTTTCATAGCAAAATCTCCCTTTTAAAAGAATTAATTTTATTTAGAATTAGAACGTTTTTGGCTTTCTAACTAACAATTATTTATCCTTCTTAGTTTGCTTGGAAGAAAATATAAAGCCCAATAGAGATTTCACTTAAACCATGGTCTTGAGAATGCTGAGTTTTAATATGGAATAACAACACTGGTGTTAAAGATTAATGTAGAATAAATTATATTTAAAAGAGCTTAGAAAGTCACAGATTAAATTGTTGTTGGCTTCTTCAACTGACCTCTGCATTTAGCATTTTTTTCTATATGTCTTATGTGTTCTGGCTTTTACAAACACAGATCAAGTTTAGGAATGTGTATTAGGGCAAAGCAAATCAGGAAGCTCTCTAATTTTATAGCAACAGAAAGCAAAAATCGTTTGGGTTTTTTTAATGTCAAGTACCTATCTCCAGTTTTATGCACCCCACTGCTTGACTCTTACTAGTACCTACATGTTTTTAAAAATAAATCCACTATTCTTTCCAAAAACTATTCACCTTCTAACTAAAATAAAATTTTAAAAAATCTCAACTTTTGGAAACCCTGTAGAATTAACAGTATTGCAGTCTTAACTCTATACAGGTGCAAACTGTGCTTTATGATCTCAGATGTACCTCTGTTACTGCCTGCTTCAATTTGTTATTAATCTGTGAAGTTTAAAAGCACAATAAAAATACAATCCAGGTGTGTTGCTTAAATTTCATATGTGGTGCTACCAAAGCATAGTTCTGGTGCTTTTGAGATGAGTCTGTTTTTTGTGTCCAAGAGGAATCTGCAGATTTTCTGATATTCCCATTCATGGTGCAATTGTTAGCCTTTTCATGTTTAGATCTTCAGATAGGAAGGAAGAAAGATTTTTGCAAACATACACAGGGAAACAAATCTGAATATCCTGTTCTGTCTCCTTAATTTCAGAATCATGGCCTATTCAGGCAGGTCTCTGCTAATAAATCTGTGGAGGGATCAAATACAGAATTAAAGGAAAACCTCTGAGCAGAAACATCCCACTCTGTTCAGCAGAGAAAAACAAATCAGATAAGCAAACAATTAGCAAAATGCTGTATCTGTCCAGTCACTACATAAATATCTGGCTGTATTATAGGACCATATGTTTCAGTATTCTAATTATTACAATCTAACAGTAATGTTCAACATCCTCTGTATTTTTTGTTAAAACCAAAAGAATAGCTGCTACTGTGTAATTCTGTGGGGGAGATTTGAATCTGGAAACTTGAATGCTGGTTAATAGAGATTATTTGAAACTTGAATCCAAATGCTTTTAAAAAATCATGCCATTTTGTTGTTTGACACTAATTTTCTACCCAGCATGTATTAGCAATGACTGAAATTAGCTCCCAGTGAATTGTAGTTAAGCTATTTTATGCCATCTGCAAGGAGTTTCTGATGGCAGCTCTATCTGTTGTGTTTGGTGGTTTTGTTGTTTTTTGTTGGTTTTTTATTTATTTTTAAAATTGTTTTATTTAATTCCCTGCAAGTTTAGAGCTTACAGAAGGTGAAATACAGCATTTTTAGTGGAGTTCCACCATTCCTGGTCTTTGCCCTGACCCCAAGATAAAGATTTGAACTCTAATGTGGCATTAATTCCTCCAGTTTCACTGAGCTCAACTCAGTGAGCTGGCACTTCACACCAGGAGAGGTCTGGCCACTCGTTCCAAGTGGAAGTTGACTTTATGGGTTCATGGGTGAAATGTGGCTTTTTTGGGTGCAGGATTTCACCCCTCACAGCCCACAGCAGGCTCCACAGGGAGTGGGCACAGCCCCGAGCCTGCCAGAGCTCAAGGACCTTGGGAGATCTCTCTCAGGCACTTGGTGTGACTCTTGGTAGTTGTGTACTCTGTAATACTTTATTTTTAGCCTCAGGCTTCATAAATTAAACGTTTCTATAAAATCGACATGTGCTGAATTACCATGTCATAGATGATACCTCCTGTGCACGCATTTGGAACCATATTTCATACTGTGATTTAATAATTCTCTAAGGGATGTGGAAAATATCCACAGCTCCTGGAAAAGGGCAAAGATCCTTTGAGCTTTGAGCATGCTGGGGTTTATCTCAGAAATCTGGATCTGAGAGATTACAGTATAAAATTACAAAAGTTCTGGTTTTTTCAGATTGGGACCTCTACCAAGCAAACATATTCACAGTGGTAACATAAAGGCAGTATTTGACCTTCTCCAGCATTCTCCACCCCTTATAAAGGAAATAAATTATGGTGGCTGGTTAGTATTCATAAGAAGTCACCAAAGAGATGATTTGCTTTGGAATAAATATGATTGAATTAGAAATGCACAGTACTGATACCCTGACCTCAAGTAAATGGGTTCCTTATTTATAAAAATGTAGATATACTTCTCTTTTTGTCTGTTAATTGTGTTTGTATATTAAGTAAATATGTAACTCAATTCCAAAAGTAATTGAAAGGTTTTATTTAGGAAGATGAAAGGAGTCTGGAAGTTCATTCAGACTTTTGAATAAACTAATCAGACTACTCTGAAAACTGATACATATTTGCATTTTAAAATATGAAATAGAAAATGTGTCTGCTTCGTGAAGTAGATCTATTATAGAGTAGATCTATAATTTTTAGGGCTTTAATTAAAGATGATTGTAGATTGTTTTAGACTTCTGTAAGGAATTAATGTTAAGCTTTGGCAATGCTGTTTCTTTAATAGTGTTCTGCAGTTAACGTTTCTGGGCTCTGAAACAACTGCTAAAGTAGTTGAAGTAAGTAAATAAGTAATAAAAAGCACATCAAAGTAGTTATGATGAGACAGCCAGATGGCAGAGAATTGCAGTTCTTGCTGTAATTTTATCAAAATTGCTATTGTCATGGCATGTTAGTTTTCATAAGAATTTGTGCAGTCACTGATCTTATACAGACAAATTAATTTCAGGTTCTCTCATGTGTAGTCACATAACAGCTATACTTGAGCACGCACAAAGGAAAATTAAATAATCATAGTCACATAAACTTGAAAAGCGGCACAATTTAAGTTTACTATTCCATAACGTCTTGGAATCAGTGATCATTTTTCTTATGGTAGACTCAATTTGATCTACAGCCGTTCTGCCATTATGTGGTTTCTGCTGCATTTAATCTTCATTATGGAAAGATATAGTATCATCTAATAGGGTGGAATTAGTAGTAATGCACAAGCATTGTAATAATTCCTCTGAGTTATATCATTTCATGGAGTTTCATACTTCTACCTCTCTCATAAAGCTATTGGGATGAAAATAATTGAACCACTTAAGTTTCATAAATATGTTATCATTACATGTTCTCTTCTTTGCTGAAGGATACCCTGTGTCTTATAAATGCTTGCAGAGGAGAAAAGATTGAGCGTTGCATACAGTGAGCATGAAATCTGATTTTAATTTGAATCCCTGGTAGGATAATGGCAGTTTGCTCCCCCAGAGGAGGATGCCCCATGGCAGACCTTGAGGGAATTCCTCCACTGAAGCTGGGCTTTTTTTAGGCAGCTTTTCCTGCTGTTTCTGTTGCCATGTGAGTCTGTGAATCCCTCTGCACTAAGAAATGATGGCTAGAACTGGTGTAACATTGAATTCAGTTTTAAAGGTTCACGTAGTCTGGCCTCAGCAGATATCTCTTTTAGGCAATTGAAAGCACCATAACTAAAGACTGCCTTCAGGACTAACTTTTCACAGGCTCTTATTTCTCTGTGTTGGCACAGGAACTTCTCAAGAGCTGAGAAACCTTATGGAGAAATTATTAGGTTGGTATTGACAGAGCTTTCTGGTGCTGGAAGCTCATCAGTTTTCTTAGTAATGCCTACAAAAATAGCATATGTAGAGGAAACTGAAATCTCAGCTACATTTTTACTTTGGTGAAATTTTATTTGCTACAGTACAAATATAAAATCAGTGTGAGGATATGAATTTAATGCTGTTCAGGTTTTTTCTTCATCCCTGTGTGGGTCCCCAATCTATTGATAAAAAGAGTCAAACTAAGTTCAGAGATTTGTTCCTGATTTTCTCACCGATGTCAAAATACTCTAAGATGATATTTCAACCTCTGAAACATGTTGAGTTCTAGTGGTTGTTTAGTGAACATGTCATCATAAGAATGTGGCAAAACACAATGGAAGCATAACAGAAAATCAGATTATTTAATAAACTGTTGGTAACTGACATATCTGAGAGTACATTTGGCATGGGAAATAGTTATTCTTATAATTCTAACAGCAGTTGCAGGTTGTTTCATTTTAGCCCATGTCTGACTTCATTTGTGGAACTCTCCAAGTAACAGAAGCTCTGCTAGACCACTAAGGTTGGTCACTGAATGGATTTTCCTACTGCTGCAGAAGGAAATACATTTTAGAGAAAGAACTGTCATGTGCCTTGTGCAGCTTTTATTCTGCTCCTTGAATGTGGTTTCCAGCCTGTAAATCATCTGCAACTTGCATGTACAGAGAGACAAAAGTTATTTGCTACCAGACAATTCTTCTCGAATATAAATTCCAGCTATATATTGATTTTGGTGAGCTGATGGTGTGTTTACTTGAGGTAGTAATCAATAAATGGAAAGATGATATTATACTGTCAAATGAAGCTGTGTTCAGCCACAGTTTAATCTAATGTATATTTATGCAAAAAATAAAAAACCCAACCAAAATTTACTCTAACAGGAATAATCATGATTTGATAGGATTGTTTTAATTTGAAACAGCAACAATCAGTACATAAAACCTAACAATACAATTGAAACAAATCCCTCCTAGAGAAATCTACTACAAATAGAACAGCTGAAATCCAGCTCTGAAACACCTGGAGGGAGGGAAGATCGAAAGAAAAACAGGAAAAATTAAGCAAGTAACAACATGAGCAGCTGGGGAGAAAAAGAGAAACAAAATAACAGTTGATGAGAAGCAGAAAAGAAAAAAAGGACATTTTGCTGAAAACCTGTTATTACCAAGAAACAATTTTCAGTGTGGCTAAAAATCATGTTTAACAGCAATCCAAGGCTTAATTCATTAAACACCCAAAAGCCTCAAACTTCTCTTCTTGGAGGTTAGTGAAAATAGTTTTAATCCTGTACTTTTTTTCGTGTTAAGTTATGTAAAATTGAAATAATATTTATTGCAAACAAATACTTATATTTATCTGCTGTTTGACGGCTAAATTATTGGTAATGATGGAAAATAAACAACAGTGAACAAATAATCTGGGAGACAGATTGTCCCCAGCACACTCCTGGATACTGATTCAGTCCATATATGTTTTAACAGAACAATTTAGGTATATTTTAAAGAATTAATAATTTACCTCAGGAAATGCTATCTAAACAAATTTGCCATAAGATCTGTGGCATGACTGACTTTTCCCTTGTACCAAAGAATCCTGAAGGAGTCAAGGCAGATCCATGTTTAACCCTGCTGGAGATGCATCACAGGATTAGGGTTTGCCTATGGATCCTTTGTGCTGGCATAAATATGCCATAGTTTGGCTAACACCACTAAAGCCTGGTAAAATCACTCTTAATTCCACTTCTCTCTCCTGTCCTCCACTTTGCTGTCCTGACACTCAGAACAGGAATGAATTTGCCTGTTTTTAAGAAGTGCAATTCCATCTGGAATTAGTCAAAACAGGTGGAGCAGGAGGGTAGAGCACACCTGGTCTGCTCCAGGACATCAAAAACAGACACTTCCCTTCTCATGAGCATCCACGTTCAGCTTTGAGCACCTCTCAGGGAAGCCTCCTGGTGATTCTTCTCATTTGATCTCTAAGAAATAAAGGAAAAATCCCACAACAAAACCAACCCAAATTTTTCCGTCCTTTTCTCTCTTAGAGAATAATTGTGAGGTCTCTGTATGGCTCAGGGGATGGGATGCACCTCATGTAACTGAAACATCTTTATGCATTTTATGCATTATTTTAGATATGCTGGATTTTTCTTTCAGAGGGTTTCCCAAAGAAGTAAGGATACCTGAGTCATTACAGATACCTGACTGGCTGCCGACTGGCAGGAAAACTTCTTCTAGAAAACATGTGGTTTCAATAGGCAGAAATCTTACCAAATACAATTTTGTATTTAAAACCAAAAACAAACATGCAAAAAAAAAAGACAAAAAATAACAGCACAAGGAAACAGAACCAAAAATGCCCAGCCAAAAGCAGTGATATCAAAGGTAAATCTAATTTCTAACAAAAGCAATTCAGATGCAGAATTGCTGATAAGCAAGCACACGTTTGTTTCCTCACAGAGAAGCTCTGTTAGCTCTGTAAAAGCTGCACTGCTCCTGGGTTTCTGCAGAGGCAGGATTTCTGGCCATCGTTTATGGAAATGCCTTTGCATCTGGAGGTTTTCTGCCCCTCAGCTCTCCCTCCTGGCGTTTCTGAGAGCAGGGCGACTGCCAGTGATGATCAAACGTCCTGCAGGGGTGGCCAGAGAGGGAATCTGTGTCCATGAAAGGAACAGCTCCTGCCCATGGACGGTGCCCCGAGGAGAGCACGGGCAGCAGCAGCAAATCCTGCCAGTGCTGGGGAAGCAAAGGGAACCAGCAAAGGTATGGCTTAGCAAGCTGCTTTTTGCCATGTGCCATGGCAGAAATCCTACTCTTCTGTAGGATTTTTGCCTTTTCTAGATAAAGATGTATTTTTCTTTAATCTACCAAGTTGATGGCTAAAAAAAGCAATTTTTGTTTGCTTCTTTTGTTTTAGCAAAGGACTTCAGTGAGGAAAAAAGCCAAGTTCAATAGCTATTTTATGTCAAAATGAGTACTGCATTGTCAAGATGTGCATAGTGCCTAACCTTGATTATTAATTACTGGAATAACCAGTTCCCAGCGTGGTAGGGCTTTAAGCAGGAGTCAAAGATCATAGTGATGGACAGTGAGATGTAGAGAGACAACCTCAATGTCTCTGTGCACCACACTTTATTGGCCTTGTGGCCAGCTACAAAGTGCCTGCATGCTCTTCCTGGGGGAAAAATATTTTTAGGCACGTTAAATGAAGCATACTCGTGTTGTTTGTTCTTTAAAGGACCAGAAGTACCCATAGCACTTTACAAATGTGTACTGAGCAAAGTTCCTGCCCTTGTAAGCACCTGATGCACAAGAAATCATCTAACTGTGTGGACTAAGTAGCAACATCTACCTGGAAACAGCAAAAAGAAGGAAAACCTCCGTTTCTTTCATTAACTACACTAAAATAACACATCATTTCACTAGTAGTTCATTATCTGTAGCAGGACAAAAAGGTACTCTTGGCTTTTGTGGAGTTTTGGTTGTTTTTCCACAAATCAGAATTATTAAAATTACATAAGTAGGCTGCACATTAAATTGCCATTCTATGCCTTGCAACAAGGCTTTATCAGCACATTAAGAGACAATTCATGTATGTTTTCATCTGCAAAGACTACACCCTGAGTGAATCATTTTTGTGAAGGTACACACCATCCTTAAAAAGTTCTCAATGCACAGATATGCACTTGGAGTACATAAATTCTGTTTTGGACTCTCCTGAGTACCTGTGCTGCTCGTGTTGCTTTATAGCTTGTGTGACAACATGACTTCTGGCCCCTTAGGCAATCCAGAGAGAGAATTCAGGCAGCTGCTTAACCTCAGTTCACTGTCAACAGGGTCTGTTTCCTCAGAATTCCCCCATCAGTTGTTTAGGAGCTGGGATTGTTAAGTTTAGTATTTCTAACTTCAACAGTGAAGTGTGAGGTTCAATGCACCAGAGGTGTGTCAATGCACCAGAGGTGTGTCAACTTCTGAGCAGAGCAGTGAGTGCTGGGCAGTGTCCCCTTCATGTGGAGTCAGCCATGACAAAGCCCTCCTGCTGCAGCAGTGGCACACAGCAGCTTCAGGAACACCTGGCTCATACTCCAAAATCTGTACATCTCTTTCTCTGCGTGCTCACAAATTGTTTTCAAATAATCCTCTATAAAGTTTTCATTAAATGGCCATAATTTATTAATAAAAGGTATCTACCATTCTGCCCAATGATTTCTCATGAATTTTGCAGTGCATATTTTTTTCTTCAGATGCTTTAATTTATTTCATTGATTAAATTTAATTTTATATGTGACTGCTTTTGGAAAAGCTACATAATTTAGTATAAACAGATTCCAAAAAGTTTCTTTTAGGCTTTTTAGCCCTTTTGGGTCATCGAAATAGACAAAAGATCAACAAAGTGAAGGAGCATTACTATCAAAATGTCCTTGAAGCAGCTGGAATTTTATGCAGGCACAAACCAGATATAGTGGTGATGAAGCTAAAGTTTCTGAGGAATTTTAAAAGCACTTCCCAAACTTGTAGAGACCATCTCTCAAATACATGAGGACTTACCTGTGTGCAGCTCCCCAGTGCTTCTTAAAACAACTGGTCCTGTGTTTGGGGAGGCATGAACCAACAGCTTTTATTCCAGGGAGCAGGATGAAAAAGTGGAGAAAGAGCTAATGCTTGAAGTAATTCCTTTTCATCCTACCGCAAGTCTGGAGCAACCTCAGAGTAACTGAGTCACTGGGTTATATTAGTCATTTTCTTTAGTAATCACTTGATAATTTCCACTTCTTGTAATTTTCATCCTTCTGTGCATATTGCATCCCTGGCTGGTCACATTCATCAAGGAGAACTCGTGATGTTCAGGCACTCATGATATAATGATGTCACAGAGACAAGGCAGCTCATTTGATTAGAGAAAGATTATTATTGTTGTTGTTGTTGTTATTACTGCCAGCCAACCATTTATTTAAGCAGTAAGGTCCAAAACCTAAGTGCTCTCAAGTCCAGGGTCTGCCTGGATGAATTAAACTGTATATCAGGTTTGAGGTAGCAGAGATCTGGAAGCATCAAGGTTTGGCTCAATTTTATACTATTACAAGAGCTGTCACGTTTTTATTCTTCCCAATCCCTTTTAAAGATAACTCAAGGTTGCTTGTTGATTTCCCTAGCAGAGACACAAAGAGTTTGTCAGAGGGAATGGGGAAATAACCTGGCAGAATACACTGCTGTTGCAAATGATGCTTTCTCTCCTTTTTTTGGTTTTTCAGACTTCTTTTAAAGACAACTGGACTGTAGGTCTTTCATAACCTCAGGCAGGACACTCAAATCCACACATGATGTGCATGACTGGCCCCAAAGTCTAAGTGCTTTTGAATTGTTCATAAACTGAGTGACACTGCTGGTGCCGTGGCAGTGAGCAGAGATGGCACCTTGCAGTAGGAAAAACCTCCACAGAGCCAGCACAGTCTTGCTAACTACACTTGTAAGGACAGATTATTACTGCTAGCAAAGAATTTGATTTACCATAAAATACTTTATTTTAAGACAGAGAAATACTCTGAGGATAAAAATTCTCTGATGAGGTATGAAGACTTAATAAACCAGATTTAATGTAGTACTATATAATTGGGAACTACTACTGGTAATGTAGGTCTGTTAGCTCTAATGCCTAGAAACATCTATCAGAAACTGCTCAAAACTTCAGTCATTTAAAATATTATGTAAATTATACCTTTTCCCACTGTGGAAGATATCATCCCAAGCCATGTAAATTTAATTATGGCTAAAGCCAATATCTTGCACAGAAATCAGTGTGCTGCACTGATTATAAAATTGACTGAATCCAACAAGACATATTTTCTATATTCCATGCCACTGGTTTTCTAGTGTAATCTCATGTGAAATATGCTGCAATAGTCATTTTAGTAATGTACAGGAAGAGATTAGTGGAGGAAATTCACAGTCTTCAACAATCCTTAATGTCTTTTCTAAAAACATTAGCAGGAGGAATGGAAATACAAAAGAAACTTGGAGTCCAAAGTAACTTTAACACAGGCTGACCGTGTTCTGTCTGTAATGTTTGGTTCTTTTCAATTGCTTCTGTTCACAGTTCCTGCCCCTCACCTGTGGTAATTAGCAGTGTGTATATCCCATTCTGCTGAAAGGAGTATTTAGAAATAAATGCCTCATTCACCTTCTGTATCTTAATGATACCGTGGGGTAAACAAACGTGCCTCACATTCTCTGCCTAATTTTTGAGGTTGGAAAACACTCATCTTCAGCAAAAGAAAGTGGTATTTGTAATGCCAGTCAGCAGAGTCAAAAAACTTCCCTGGGGGTTTTCACGGGCCATTGGGAGCAAATGCCCAGCTTGCAGGTCAAAATCCACAGCACTGCTAGAACCTATGTACATAAAATCTGTTGTGCTCCATTGAACACTGTATTTCTCCTGTCTTGTTTTGACATTACTCACAGCGGAACAGCCAAATCAATCTAGATGAACTCAATCCTTTCTGGGCGGAAAGCAAGAAAACTGTTCAAATCTCTTACTTTGCAGAGAGATTTGTAACACTCAAAAATGTATGGAGATCATGTTTATTGTGTAGGAAGGGCAAATATTCTGTTTCAAAGCTAATAAACAATTCTCTTCTAGGATTCGACTAGGAGATTTTGTTTGTCTTTCAGTATTGGCAATTACAGACAGGTTTGATCCTTTGGTCAACTTTCCTTTTTAGGGTGGTGCAACTTCTTTAAATCACCCAGGCAGACCTGTGAAGTTTTTTCATGCCAGGATTTTACGTTGTGAAGCTGACATTTGACATCTGGGAGCAAGCTGGAGGTGTTTAGGAAACAAATAACGAGACAGGAAAAAATGGGGCACCCTTCTGCTCCCCCTCAGATAAGCAGCAGAGGTTCCCTAACACTTGCAAAGGAAAACAAGCACAGAAGCACTTGCTAAGCACTGTGCATTGAGCTGTCACCTCCAATGTACCTTTGGAATGCTGGCTGTTCCTTAAAGGGGAAGATGGGAAGCAGAGAGAGGACAGTTTCATTGGCGGGGACTCTGTCAGGAAGTGTGGCTGCAATATGATTTCTGTCAGAAACAATCTGCTTGAAATTCTTCTGTCTCCACTTCTGAACACGGAGTTGCTTGTCTGTGTTCTAACCCTAGGTGATGGGATCTGCTGCCTTGTCAGATAACATTTGAGTTCACTCACTACCTGCTTGTTGACTAGTGCACACACTCACTGTGGTGGCAGGGAAAGCCTTAAGGCTACTCAGCATCTGTCTCTTCTTGTAATTAGTTGCAGCCTTGTGTACAGAGCAAAACAGAGATTTTTTTTTATATATCTATTTTTTTATTATTATTTTTTTCTGTGAGAGAGTAATGTGCGCAGACAGGAGCTTTTAAACTGCAAAAGAGTTTGCTGGTGTTTGTTATTCTTCTTTTGCAAGAGGAAATAGCTTTTTAGCTACTGAGAATAAAGTGTTGACATCTTTGTCAAATTACACCGAGGACATAGATTTTTGGGAGAGCTAACCTCAACTGGAAACCTGAATAGCCAATATTTCGGCTCTTACATCTGATGGAGCTCACATCCATGGGAGAGAATTGGTGGTTATGCTTCCTTAGACTCCTGTCCTGGTGATTTTGTTGCCCCACGTATGCTTGGCCAGAGGTCTGACAATTTGCATACTTTAAGCATCCACCACGTGCTCTCAGCCCTGAATGCTACTCAGAGAGACCTTTTTCAACCAAACCTCAAAAAAAACAAACACTTCCTGGAAAGAAGCTTTGAAGATTTGAATGCCTCCTTCACATATTAAGACAACAGTTGTATAAAGATAGAAAGTATGTGTGTGTATCCCTGGGATTTATTTTGATTTTCATAAAGTGTCACAATTAACAGAGTTGCTGGTGGGAGAGCAGGAGACACACTTTGGATTTTTAGAAGGATTTGATCTGTTGCTATAGATTTGAATTTCTTGCAGCACCACATATTTTTAATGCAAAAATTTATCAAGGAAGACGGCTGTTCATTGTGATAATTCTTAAAATCTATAAAACAGGTGAGCAGGAGGTTGATGTAACACACATAAATCATCAGGCAAGGTGTAGACCACCCCTAACTAATAAAGATGGCAGCAAATTTTATGGAGAGTAAAATCATTCCCTAGTTGCTTGTAGCTGAATTTCTTCTGCAGCAAACACCATCAGCTGTGGGACTTGATGGATGGAAGTGTTGCTGTGGTAGTCTTTAAATATCAGAATTTTTAATACCCTATCCTCATCATTAATAGCAATGAGGTTTATGATATGAAAAAGAAAAATCACCTTTCTTCTGTACTGCACTGCTTCCCTTTATCAGAATAATCCTATGAGAACCATCATTTGGTACTTTTCCTCTTTTCATTCTTGTTTGAATGAACAGAATGCCACTGGGTTTGCATAAGTAATGTCAGAGCAACTGCATTATTTTAAAAATCACTTCATCAGATTAAAGTGTCATAAAAATACCTCTAACTTTATTATCTAGTGGTAAGTTTTGTATTTGAGAGCTGAGCTGAGTTAACCTTTTCACTGAATATTTTGAGGTGACTGAGGGCAGTGAAGACAAACAGATCTCTAGATGGTGTTGTGGAGGTAGCAGATTAAATTAATTACATAAAAGAATAAGATGAAAACGTTTGATTTCCTTTTAAGATAGTAAATGAAGTTTGCTAAGCTCCTGAGAATTTAAGGAGTGTTTTGGAAAGGTGACTTGGGCATGTCAGAGCCAAGGCTCATCTTAAGTCAGTGGGAAACTTGGGAGAGTTTGAACCTGTACTGATTTCTTTCTGTGTTCTGAGCTGTGGCAGTGGCAGCAGGTGTGACAGGTGTGACTAGAGAAATAAGATAATATAAGATTATCTTATAATAATAAATAAGATAAATAAATAATAAGATTAGAGAAATAAGATTCCAAACAACCAGGCTCTAATAAGAATGTTTACCTCTGTGGGCTTTGCTTCTAGAATAACTCATTTCTAAGAAGCTCAACCACGATGGGTGCGGAAGTTTCAGAAGTTCTTTAATTCCTGAACTTAAAATCAGTTAGCAAGAACTGAGTAAAAACAGGGTAGAGAGAACAAAACTAAAGAATCAGAGAGAGTGAAAAAACACATCTAAGACCAGACAAAGCAGAAAATGAATACAGAGAGATAATATTTTTAAAAACCCAAAACAACAACAAGAAAGCCATGGAAAACAATGAAAAATAAAAAACCCCAACCCAATTAATGTATAATTCCTGCAAAACTCTGTACCAGTCTTCACAGCATCTTAACTCTTCAAGGGTGCTGTGTCAGTAGCAGGGACATGGTTTGCATGGTTTATTCTGGACTAATTAAATTATTCTCCCATTTTTAATTTTTTCCCCCTTAATGTGACTCTCCTTAGAGATCAATTGCACCAATACCTTATAATATGTAATTTCTGGGCAAAATTATTAAATATTAACTTTATCTAGAAATAAATATGCAGAAAAATATGTCTACTTCCTCTGACATTGATTCTCAGTATCACTCCATTTTTAAACACAGGCACAGAGCTCTCTGCTGCTTATTAGCATCTGTCTCCTTCATTTCAAAGAAAATATTTCTGTCACATTATGAATATTAATTTTACCTTCTTGATATTTTGACAGTATTATTTAGTTTTCAACAGAACTTTTCTCTCTACAACTGCAGAGAACTTTACCAGAAATCAAGGTAGTACTTTGTTTTTCCAGAGGGGAAACCTGAAGCAAAGATATTTTAAATTATTCATCAAGAGCTAGCAAGAAACTAAGTCCATATTTCTTAACTTGGATTCTCCATCCTTGGATATATTCTGAAGCCATCTGGACATAATCTTGGGCAGCTGGTTCTGAGCAGGGCAGTTGGACAAGGTGACATCCAGAGGTCCCTTCCAACCCCAGATATTCTGTCATTTTGTTATTTCTTTAAAGAAAATTGTGAAGAAATGAAGAATATTTCTTCTCAGTTATCACTGTTTCATCAGTAAAAAATTCTTCATCTTTTCATCTGTCTCTTTTTTTTTTATTCTTGAACCTATTCCCTTTTGGTGTATTATCTTTCATAGAGTCATAGAATCATCGAGGTTGGAAGAGATTTTTAGGATTATCCAGTCCAGCCATGCACCCAGCCCTGCCACTCTGACCCCAAACCACACCAGGTCCAGATACCTCTTGAACACCTCTGAGGTGGAGATTCCACCACCCCCTGAACAACCTATTCCAGCCTGACCACCCTGGCAGTAAAACCCTTTTCCTCATATGGAGTCTGAATCTCCCCTGTCTCAGCCTGAGGTCATTTCCTTGGGTCGGCAGGAGACACTTGGCAGGCAGCTGTGGGAACAACGTGATCCCCTGAGCCTCCTCTTCTCCTGACTTAAAAGATCCAGTTCCCTCAGCTTCTTCTTGTAGGACTTGTTTTCTAAATCCTCAGGAGCCTTGTTGCTCCTCTCTGGACACATCTTGGTTGTCTTTTAAAATATTCCCATTGTATCAGAAGGTCAGGAAAGTGATGAATAATATCGCTTTGAGCTTGAGCTGCAAGTCTACATTTGGAGAATCCAGAGGACCTGACAAACACCATAAGAGAGGGGATTGTGAAAGCACTGCATCAGGAGGGCAAAGATCAGTTCAGACCAAGTGCAGTTAACCAAAGAATCTGAACCATATCCTGAAAATCATGGTTTGGCTTCTCTTGTGTCCTGGTCTTTGCAACACGCTGGCTGCATCCATTTGGGTGTCCTTCAATAACACATCTCCCATAAAGCTCAGGCAGCTCAGGATCTGAAAACAGAGACACCATGTAAATTATCTTTATATAAACAGAGGCTCCCAGCATAAGTTTTCTTTTCAGTATTCACACTCTCTTTGCTCTTCTCCCCTGCAGGGTTTATACAGTGTCCTTACACAGAGGATGCAAGGTGTGAGCTAAGTGAGGATCCATGTTGGATTGAGGAATAAGTTGTGTCTCTGTTTCAGCTTGGCACTGCCGCAATGCTAACGATGCCCACAGATGGGAATCCAGTCTTGTTCCTGGTAGATTTATGGAGATACAGAATTTTCAAAGCAAATGTTCCTCCAGTTCATTGGAAAATTATGAATGAAAGCATGATGATTTTTTTCATAATATTGCAATGTGAGTAACAAACAAACAAACAAAAAAACCCAAAAAACATCTGGAGAGAACAAAAGAACTTTGACAAATTTGTTCTAGCAACAGCAGCCATCTGTCCTTATTTTCAGGTCACTTGCTTGGTTGAGGCTATGGTAATATCTGTATATAGAATATCTGACAAACATTAGTAATTCCATGAAAAGAAACATTTTAGATTCCAGGCAACAGAAGCAGGATTAAGGAAAATATGTAAAACTAGAAATAGTGTCACCAAATATATACCTCAGTGAGAATTATATGCATTTTTTTTCCTTATTCATACCATTCAATTCTTAAATTATTTCCATTTTTCTCCAATAAATATTGTACTTTGGTTTTAAAATCTCTCTTTTCTGTGATACCCATTTTTATTTTCAGTAATATATACTTTTCTGAGCATCCAGCACAGTAAAAGATATTTTAAGGACATTTAAGTTCAATTCTCTGCTTCTGGGTCACTACGCTCATGCCCAGAAAGCAAAGTCTGTTGTTGCCTTCCATGCAGTGCTTCCCTCTGAGCATTGTGGTTTCAGAACATGGGCCTAAAGCCAAAGGTTGGTACCTCAGCAGCAAAAATGGAGCAACTTGCCACCTGACTTCTGCAAGGAGGGCTGTGCACAGCATCAGTGCAGCCTTCAACAGAACCTTTGCTTTTACTCTTTTTTAATTACTTTTAGTAATACCTCTACCTTGCACTTTCAGAAAATTGGAGTATTTTTCAAATCTGGACTGCAGCCACCCTCTCATGTCCATTCTGCAGCTGAGAATATCGCTCTGAGCCAAGGGGGCCAGTTTAGCCCTGTGAAGGATGAGCAACCTTAGAGGGGAAACTGAATTTAAGCTGCAGCTGAGCACAATGAAATCACCTCACCTGAGAGCTCTGGGGATGCCTTAAAGCACCTTTTAGCAAATCCTTGTCTGCCTCTTGATTGTGAGCCACATATGTTTGTATAGGAAATATGTATGTGGGTGTTTTTATATATATATATATATACATATATATACATATATATATACACCCACATATATACCCACCCATATATATACAAACATATATATATATACACCCACATAAGGGATGTTATAGATACGTACATCCGTATGTATCTATAATATCCCTTTTGAGATATTTTATTATGGCTTGCTCGTTTTTAAATTTTTAAATTAAAGGACACGTATGTACTTTTTTTTTTAAGGCTGAAATCCTATTCTCCACATTTTACTGTAACTGTGAATGCAGGCATTTATTTTATATAAATGCTAATTTTTGTTTGGTTTTAGCACTGTTTGCATTCATATGGCAAGGGAAGTACCAGCTCATGGTCTTTGAGGAAGGGTGATGCACATAACATTGTGTTTTCTAAATCATTCACTCCTTGCCCTGAAACGTGTCCTGTGTGAACATGTGCTATTAAAAACCAGATATTTTTCATCCTCTGATGTGTGCCCATGGCTCGTAAAATAATCTCTTTATGTCTCTCATGTCTCATAAGATTATTGTGGTAAGTGTTTGGAATTAAACTCCAGGATATCACTTTCAGCATTTTCAGTTGATTCAGAATCCTTGTTGTAAGCTGTTCCATAGTAGTTTTTTATATATTACTTATTATAATAGCAGAACTATTCTAGTAGGACATGATGACTGCAGCTTATAAGAAATTATATGGATATCTGTGACAGAGTAATATATAGAAACCTGTCACATAGAGAAGGAGGGTTTGATAGATCTCTTATTGTATTTCTGTGTTAATGCAATCATAGAGGGGATTTTCTGCAGAAGATGCTAAAACTTGTTGGACGACAGTGAATGGTAACTATTTTAAACTTGGTTCCATTTAGGAGGATTCTAAATAACTCCATTGATCTAGTAATATTTTTAACATGTTTTGCTCTCTTTATAAATTGATTTTCTTCAACACCATTTTTTCAGGGAAATGCCAGATTGGGGGTTTTTAAAATAATTAACTGTCTTCACTCCTCATACTTTAGGTTTCAGAATTTTTATTTTCTGAATAGATGGATAGTATGGAGATGAAGAACGAATCTATAGACACCAAACCCAATGGGTCACATATGTCTGAGATATTCAGGAGCAGCAGGTGTTGGTCTGGCTTTGGGTTTGTTAGGGCAGTGTGGGATCCTTGCTGGCTCTGCTGCAGTTCTGACCTCACGTGCTGTGGTTTAACCAGAGATGTGAGACACAGAGCATTCCAAGGGAAGGGCTGAGCATGGAGTTGGTCATGTCTGCAAACACATCTTCTGTTTGGGTGTGCAATAATACACGTTCAGCTGTGCAGTGTAAGGAAAAGTAACTCATTAAGTTAATCAAACCTGTAAAAGCACAGCTTTGATGTGTGCAATTCATACAGGGACATCTTTGCTCCAATGCCCCAGGATCACCCGGTGCACGCACCTCTGGTTTTCCAACTCTAACTGATAAAGACTGTCTTTTCTCTATTACACATCACATTTACTCCTCTGAGATTAGCTTTAGGGATATGGATTTGTGGAAAGACTTGTAAAATGAGTCTCTGAAGTGGCATTACATATTACAATTTTCATCACAGGGTTCTGAAGACAAAACTGCCTTTTCAAAATTCAGCTTCTTCCTAAGAGAATGCTTTTCATGGGAGCATGTTCTTACACCTGGATACAAATTTCAAGTGAGAATTAGAGGCACAAGTGTTCATATTCCTGAGTGCTAGCTATCTCACAGCTGTAAAAATTACAGTTGTGGCTGCTAGTATTGCCTTATTCCCTAATGCCATAAAGAAACACTTTTTCCCCTTTCCTAAAAGAAGAGAATTATAATTTTTTAAAAAGTAAATAAGAATAGCTCTTCACACTTACACACTTCAATATTAATACCAGTAATTATAAAATTCCCATGAGGGTAACCTTCTCATCCTAAATTTCTTTTCAATGTCTGCTGTTTAACAAAGTCTAAAGATCCAATTTTATACAATTTTATTTTGTAGATACATATAAATAGATAAGTGCCATAAGGGAGAATGTATTCATTTGTAAACAGAACTTACCTATTTGTGTCTCTTAACAGCTTTAACATTAGAAGATTGTTTATGTAAGGCCCTTACCACTGCAATATAGCACTAGATGATTTCTTGAATTGTATGTAAAAATGTAAATAAAATCTGTACTTTGACTATGCTAACCAATATAATTTTTTTCATCACTAAGCAATGTATTTTTTGCAAGTCCATTGGTTTTTATTCCGGAATTGGAAGAATCCCCTTATGTAGCATTCCCACAGTCAAATGTTTAAAAGGGCATAAGGAATACAAAACAAAGACAATTTTTTAGGATTTTGTTAAGACTCATGTTTATCACAGTGTGGACAAAAATGCAAAGAGAAGCATTTTCTTATCCATTCCTGTTACATTAGAAAAGTTCATGCCCCGCTCTTAGCATTTTCCAACACAGCTGTAGAGTAGTTTAAAGCCTATTTTTTAAATAAGTGATGCTCAATTTGTCTTTGATGATCCGCATGATTCAGGTGAGATGGGAGCATGGTCAGGCCCTCATTTGCATAAAAATTAATCACAGAAAAATGTAAATTGATAAAATTTTGCCTGGCTTTTCCCCCCTATTCGGGAACCCATGGATGGCTCCCAGAAGCAATCATCTCAGTATGGTGCCACGTTGGATGCTACACAAACGATCACATTTGTGTTGAATACTCACTCATTTAAATGTCAGCACTGATGGGGCGGTACATCACCAGGAAAAAAATGAAAAATAAATACACAGCAGCTGAAGACCATCAAGTCTGTGGGCACTCTTTAGAGATATATGATCTAATGTGAAAAAATTGTAGATTAATTATCCTTTTTTTCCCAAATGGTAATTGTTTTAGTATTGCAGCAGAAAAAAAAATCAGCAATATATTTGGAATCAAACAAAAACTAGTAATGTTAAATACGTCATTACATCATTGTGTTTATTAGAAGGCTGCAATTAATTCCCGAGGCTCCTTTGGTCTCTACAACTGCATAAAATGACACAAAAGAACAGCTCTATTAATTTTCAAACACACTCTGAACCTGCAAATAATTTACCCAACAAAAATGAAGTAACAATTCAGAATACAAATGTTGTGGGTTTTTTATTTTTCTAAACTGCATATTTGGATGACATTGCTGCCATACAATGGAATCACATAATCTGTAAGGAATTTCTCATCTTTCTGAAGGAAGGGAATAATTTTCCTTATTTCATATATGTGTAACTGGAATTATATTGCAGAAAAATGGCCAAATCCCCCAAGAGTAGGCAGCACAGAATCCACTCCCTCTTGTAATTTTATATTAAAAACTAAACTTGCTTCTGCTTCCTCATGGTGTGAATTTCAAATAAGAGAGTAAATAAATGGTTTGCAGTGGTTATGGCACTAAATTTCTTTTTCTCACTGAGCTGAATCCAGCACAAAGAGAAGAGATGGTAGTTTACACTTTTTTAGTCGGTTTTTTTTCACCTTCTGCCTTTAAGAAGCAATGTCTAGAAAACTATAGCAACACAAGGACTTGCGTAATTTATAATCATCTGTAATAGGTCAGCCACAGTGCATTAAATCAGTGCATTAGATCTTCAGGGGCTGCAATGCAGAGTTTCAGCAATGCAGTCTCAGCCTGAGCTGAGGATAAATTTTAAAAGCCGTTTATTAAGCCTGAATTGGTGAGCTTTGAATGTTAGTATAATAAATATTATAGGTTGAAATTTTTTTCTCTTTACAATTTTTTTTTTATTTAGAGGGATCTGGCAGCAGTTGCTTATGTGATTTATAGGGATATGGCCCAATTGTAATTCACAGGCCTTTTTTACCTTTGATTTACTGGGCCAGTGTATTAAAAAATGTATATAATATAAATTAAAAAAACCACCTTGTTATTGTCACCTCTGACTTTTTGCAACCGTTTTAAATGCAGAGCAGTGGTTTTACTTATAGCTGGAATAATATATTTTATAATTTTTTTTCTTTTGTTGTTGAAGTCCATGTTTCAAATTCTGGCTGCTCTGAAATCAAGGACAATTTTGTCAGTTGTTTCAGCTCAGCAAATATTTCAGTAAGGGTATATATTATTTACTTTCTGAAAATGCAGGGTAGTTGCAGTTTTGCGTGTGAGTAACTGTATTTATGTGCCATAAAGGACATTATGTGGGAATATGTGGTGATGCAGGAAGCTTGCATAGTATCTGATAGCACAGGTGAGAATGTGGACAGTGCCTTTTGGTGTTGGTGGAAGGGTTTGCAAGCATTGGATGGGAATGGATGGGAGGTTAACCCCTAACTGGAGGATTGGGGTTTTTTAGGATGCAATCCTTTGTTCACTGCACAGCTGCCAGTGCTGGCACTGCTGTTCTATCCTTGTTTCTCCCGCATTTCATTGGAGCCCTCAGGCTGTTTCTGTCCCTGCTGGTCTCTTGCACATGCAGATCTTTCTCTTACACTGCCCTGTGTAAAAGCCTTGACTTCATTCCTGCACACTGCCCCACCATGCTGCTGTCCCATTCCACATTCCACACTGCATTTAACTCTTAAATACTGATTGGCATCAGCAGCTGGTTACGTTTGCAATCTGGAGATGATCTGCAAGCAAAACCACATGAAGCTCTCTGCAGCATGGAGGAACAAGGGTGTGAGAAGGGAGCTGTGCCCAGGCCAGGAAGGATGAGAAGGATGTTACCAGCACATTAAGTGGTGCATGGAGAGCACAAGTGCCACACACAGTTTAGCTGAGAGCATCTGTACCCCAGATGGCTTCTTGAGATTCCGTGTTCTTGGTTTGTGCTCCAAACTCTGTGGGCTCTCAGACACCTCCTTTCAGCCTTGCACGAGTGGGTTAATCACTTCTCTGAGTGGCCTCCCCACCCCAACCTTGGAAACAGGAAACAGGAGTCACACACGAGGCTCTTCTGCCTTGCATGATGAGCCAGGGCTGCCCTGTGACCCCCAGCAGGCACTGAAAGAGCTGCACTGCTCAGGGCACTGTCCTGGGTGCCAGGTGTCACCTGCAGATCTGTCACCTAATGCTGTGTCTCTCCCTCAGCTCTCATGGACTGCTCCAGAGAAGGTGAACTCCTGTGGCAAGAAGTAAAAGGAAAATTTCAGATCTTTCCTAAAGATTTTCTTTACATTTAAAAGGTAAAGGAATGTTTTTCTTCTCCCTTAACCCCTGCACACAGAGTCCAGATGACCTTACTGGCAGAAACATTTATAAACAGGATAACACCAGATATGTGGGAAATACTATGGCTTGCAAGTGGAAGTATTATTTTCCATTAGATTTCATGAAATTGCTATTTTTTATAAATATTAAACATAACTTCGATAATTTCAGCACATGTGTTTTATTTAACTTAGTTTTCTTAAGATAAAGTCAATCTTTTCAAGCCTAATACAAAAAGGGACTAGATTTTCCAGAGCACTTACAGTTCTGCTGACTTCTAGGCTCCTCACCAAAGAATCTTTGAAAATCTCATTACTCTTCTCTTACAGAATTCAGAGTGCAATTTTAAATACCAAGCTTTGAAAACTTTAGTCTGTATTAAACACAAAGAATCTGAAAACAAACAGTAAAATGTGTATTGGTACTAAGTGAGTAACTACAGAAAAGTTTTGCTCCTTGGCAATAACAATCTGTTAAATCTTTCATGTGTGTTTATTACAGACATACTGATTGGGCTGCTTTGGGTTCCCCAAAGTAATAATTCTATTCATTATCATATTTAAGTGACATCCTGCACTGCATCTTGCACTTCATTGCAGTGCTAGAAAGAATAAAGTTGTTTTTTTAATAGAAGATGGAAGGGTCCCTTTTTACACCCAAGATTTAATCCTTTATTTCATGTTTGGCTCTCCACACAAGAAGAAATAAATACATGGTTCTGTCCCTATGTAAGTGGAGCCTTCTTAGAAGATATGGAAGAGAAGCAGGGCTATTTTACAAGTAGTTATTTCATAGCTGGCTTTAAGAGTTCATTGTACCAAAGAGTTGCATCTATGTCTTATTTAGAGTGCTTAAGCTCCCATTACTGAGGGGAAAATGATACTTTGAAAGTCATTCCACTGTCAGCAAAATCAAGTCCAAAGCGTGTGGCTACCTTGATACTCTTCATATCCTACCATGGAATCTTTGCTGGCCTTTTATCCCCCCTTTCCTCTAGTTGCTGTGATTGTAGGAGTTTATTATTCCCAGGAACACAGATTGCATGTAATTACCCCTTCCTCTTGGGAAAGGAAGTACAGGAAGGTACTGTGAGTGCACCAGGAACAGCCAGATTTCAGAAATAAGCTGAAAAAAAGAGACAAACACAAACTACCTGCCATAACAGGGGCTCTGGTAATGCAAAATCACTGAGAATTACAAATTCACTGTAGTTGCTTGACTATAAGGAACAACTCAGTATAAGGGGATAGCTGAATATAGTGTTTCTCCCAAACTACTCTCTAATTACTTTTTTAGTAATAAGTAATCTAATTGCATGAAAAAGGAATGAGCCATTGAAAAAAATAGAACTAAGAGAAAAAACCTATTATTTTGTGGTTGTTCTTGTTCATTTTCCAGAAAATGAAGATTGAAATAAACTGGTTGCAAAAGACTCTGAAGGATATTTTTGATTTTTTCCTTTATGCATCACAAACTGTAAACACAAATTCTCCCTGCCCTAAGTAGAACCTTCAGAAGTCTTTTTTGGTCCCTTTCACATAATCAGGTATGCCTAGGTATTGGTTTCTTGGGTTAGATGTCAGTAGTGATAATATGTCTTCAAGCAAAAAGGGCATAAAAATAAATTAAAACTGGCAGGAGCCTTCTCATTTCCAAAATAGCCAGAAAAACTCATAATCCTGATTAAACCATCAATACTGAGATGGCTTCAGCTTTGGAGACCATGCAAATTACAGAAGTTCCTTACTTCCAGCTGTCAATTATATTAATTTTGGTGAATGATTATCTGGGAGTACAAAATGTATCGAGTGACCTCAGCCACTGACTTTCTGACCCTCAAGCAGCCTGCCCAGCTCCTTTTCCCCTTTCAGTAGACAAAATAAGCTGTAGGGCAGCTGCACACCACAGCATCACGTTCTCTGAGAGCTGTCCTGTTTGTTTGGGAAACAATCCTACGTTTTCTTAGTTAGGAAGGGCTCTCTGGCACATCAATAAGTAAATTAGTACATTTACTTCTTAGAGAGAACTGGGAACCTCAAAGACTCCCAGGTGAAACCAATCCATCTTTCTCTTGTTGCACAAGAGCCGGAACAGCTTCCACCAGCACATCAGAAGTGCAGTGGTCTACAGTATTAGTACTTCTCTTCTTTCTCTCTTTGAAAGGTGCAATAAAGCAAATAAACCAGGCCAGGCTGTATTAATTCCAGCCAGTTTGCCATCACCATCAGCAGCCTGCCCATGCAATTTGCCAAGTGCCGAGCAGGGCTCAGCTAACTGGAGCAGATGTTTCCAGGAGGATCCTTTTGGATGCATTGTTCCAACGTGGCTGTAGAGGCTGCAGTCAGTCACAGCTAGGCTCAGCCAAATTCAGAGTTTGAAGTTTGATTGCCATTGGGAAATTAGCTCACATTCCAGTTCAGTGTGTTTAAATGCTTTTTGAGTCAAAACAATGTCACTGCCAGGAGGTCCCATCTTTCAGACAATTGGGAGATTGTGTACCAGCACAAGAACTCCAGCTGCTTTTGTCTTAAACAGCAGCCTAAATAAAAGGACTCACTATACACCTGACTTTTAACTTTTTTATAATTCACACATGTCAGACTTGCAGGCTGTACTGTGTAGTTCCTTTCTGCTAATTACATGTTGTCTCAGACTGATGCCATATAACTCCTTAAATCCTGAGCCACTTCTGAAAATTTAACCCAAAATATCTCACTTGGCAGTTGTTTAGTTACATGCAATTGTCTTTCCCTGTTGACTTTTCTCTTTTAGCACCCCTTATCTATCCAAAACTAGTTCATGGGAAATCAAAAAGGGGGCTGGGACGTGTGGTATCCATCACTGTCCCTGACTGGCATAAGACAGCTCTGTCCAGCTGCTAACTGTTCTGTGGTAAGGGCAATTAAATACCCTGGTACGATCAATATATTGACTTTGTGTGGGGAAAGTAAACTAGCATGTATGGATTTTTTGTTTGTGTGTTTGTTTTGTTTAATTCCAGGAATTTCAAAAGAACACTCAATTCCCAAGTAGGGGTAGGGATTTTTCTTATGGGTCAAAGAAAAACATGATCAATGCTACTGTTTTAAAATAAATTTCCCATATACCAAACCTGGACATAAAATTCTGATACTTTGTTTATAGTTTGCCTGGAGTTTTGTGATTTGCATGTACAGACCTGTGTGCAAGAGAGATTCAGGGAGACCAGCCTGAAATTACTCAAGGTACGAGTAATTTTATTTCACTTTTTTTTGTAATGACTAGTTAACAAACAAACAAACAAAACAACAACCCAAACAACTATAAGGCTGCAATCTGTAATAAATAAAGACACCAAAAGAAACCTGGTTCTCTGGCTGGTTCAGCAGAGAGAGAAGCATTTGTCGGGAAGTTTTGCATGAGTCACTATCTCCATCTAGTGCTGCCTGCAAGGAATTGGGCTGCTAAACCTTCCGTGTAAGGAACACGGCAAACACAAGAGTTACTGTAATGACAGAAAATTATTCTTCGTGTAAACAGTTACTGTTTCAGTCATTAAGTCGTTATAGTTTAAAATATGCCAGCATTTCACTTGTAACACGCAAAGTTTAGAAATTGGCTATAAAAGTTCACCACTTGCCATTCCCAGGGTTTTCTGCAAAGACCTTTTGGTATACAATCATTAATATATTCATTATTATTAATTAATATGTTCATCAATAATAGCGCAGAAAACTTGGCAGGAACTTCACTGAACCATGGAGTACCCTCATGGCTACTGAATGTCTGGGTCAATGATTAATTAATTAATTAATTTCCAATTGACCAAGTCTGTAAATCAGTGAGTGGGTGATGCATTACAGGCAGCGCTCTGAGACAGGAGAGAGGGGGGCAATTCAAGGAATTATAACTGACAGGATTATACTATGACAGCTTTCTAACAGTGAAATAAGTAAAGTCTATTTTTTTACATCTTTTGCTCCATACCTAGTCAAGAAATAATTGCAAATTCAGTGCTGTTTACATCACCTCCTCAAACCTGGAAGAAAATTACTGTGAAATAGCATTCAGCCCTTTGAATACAGCATCTGCAAAGCATAACTTCCCAGCTCAGGAAATAGTATTTTGCAGTAATTCCAGAAACAACAGAAATACAAAGACAAGCAGTGACTTCAATCTGCAATATGTGTTATGATTTTAAACACTTGCTGTGAATTCTCACTACAAATTTCAGTCTTGTTTCAATATACTGAACGGGCACAAGTAATTAGCTTGACCCTTTTTAGGGAATTAGAGATGGATAAAAGCTTGACTGATGGAGTTGTGTGAATTTCTGTGCACCACACCCTATCAGACTCTGGTTTTTAGTGTAAGAGATGCGTGTAACCTGTTATATGATGCTATAGTGCTTTAAAGGACTCAAAGCCAGACTAAGATTTTCATGGTCTTTTTTCTGTATAGTACAATTTTTTTATTATTTTTGAAAGTTATAACAACCATAACAATTGTAATTTTTATCCAACTCACTTTTATCTCTTTGGATAATTTTAAACCCATGTTGTTTTCTGATTAAGAGCTGTAACTAATTTATCTAATCTTGCTGAAATAAGATAGTCACATTTCACTGGTTTTGTGGGACACCTTATAAATTCAGGTATTAACAACTTAAATCAAGATTAAGATTATAAATATTTGCTATTAATTACAATAGGTTAAAAAAATCAGGAGAAGAATAGTACTTAAGTATTTTTTTCTCATTCAGTTCAGACTTTGAGCATTGTTTGGATCTAATTTTATTGGTTATGATATAAAAGTGAAGTGTTGTATTAGGTACTTGCCTACATCTTCTACACAAAGAAAATACATAAAAACAATTAGCTATAAAGTTGAGCATAAGCTAAAAATTTTCATAATAGCTTTAGGTAGTTAAAATAACTTGCAAGGTTCATTTAAATATCGGAGTTTCACTGTACTGGCATGTGGGCCTTTGGATTTCCCTAAGACTGTCAGGAGCTGATACATGGATTCATCTTCATTTTGTCTGAGCAGAGGACGCAGCTGTTTAATCCTGCTGCAGTTCTTGCTGCAGCTAAAACCAAACAACTGGGTCAGAGACCCTCACGTTCCCCTTTCCGGGATGTGAAGATAAATGTCACTTATTTTCCACAGTATGTTTGAGATCATAATGACAGGACTGTCTTCTTACCATGTTTGTGACTGTTGCTTCCCATAGGGAACATCTCCAACACCACAGCTTGGGCAGTCTCCAGCAAGCCAAGTCTTCAAAGCCTCTCTCTCTGTGCTTTGGTGTGTTGGAACCTGAGGTATGTACATTAAAATCCTCCGACAGAAGGCAGGCAAGGCCTTGCATTTCTGTCACCTGAAGAGTCACAGCTTCTCTACCCAAACAACTGTACCCCAGATAAACACCTCCTTCCCCTGCACTTTGTCACCATAGTTCTCAAGTGTTCCCAGACCAAAGGTTTTGGCCTCCAGCTGCTGCAGTGAAGGTGTGTGAGGGACATAGGAATGAATTATTCAGAGTTATGTGTCAGCACTTTGTCACACCAGGGACTCACAGGCAAGAACAGATTCTAAGAAAACTTCAGTGAGTGTTTCAAACAGCTTCCTAAATCACACCTCCATGAATGGATTCCTCTCTAGAGAGAAAGAGGAAAGTATTTAATACTGCAGTTGGTGATCTGGGGCCTCATCTTGGCCATCTGCATCCAAACTGAGATGCTCAGCAGGATGCTGCATGCAGGATCATGGACAGGATGCAGCTGGTTTTGTAAAAGATATTTCTATATCTAATTTTCATTGATTTCAAAGGATTATTCTTTAAAAGTCAAGTGCTAAATCAATGAACTGAAACACTAAATCTACACAATAAAGGACAGTATTCATAACCTCATGTGGATCAGATTCTTGTCCCCCAGACTAGAGCATGCAGAATGATGTAGACTCTGAATATTGCTATCAAGAACCACCAGATATCTCAAACAGGGTTGAATACATCAGTGTACACAAAAAAAACCCCTGAAGGCCTGTATTTCAGTTGCCCTTCTGCAGACAGATTTTTTTGTTGTTGTTGCTGCAAAACTTTATTTTTACATAGTATATGTTTATTTGGCTCTAATGTTAGCAATACTTAAACTGCTGAAGAGAACTGGACACAGAGTCACATACAAATTTATTTAATTCTTTACTATTCTTTTTTACCACTTTAGTGTTTTTTCTAAGGTTTAGATTTTATGTTTATTTCAGTTGTAGACTTTCATTTCTTGCCAAAGTGGCAAATCTCTTGATTTGAATTTTGCAAAGATATTTGATCACATTCAATTATAAATTAATGGGATAACTAAATTAATGTTTTTTCCAATTATTTCTTTCTGTTTCCACAACAGATTTCTTTTACTTCTCTAGAAGTAAAGTTGTCTTAGTTGTGTTACTCTGACCTACGGGCAAGTGTGAAGTTAAAAAACAGAAAACAAAGCAAAATGAAATCTCATATTTACTTAGGCAAAACTAAAGAAATAAAACCCATCCACCAAAGTTCACTTCTTTTTCATAGCAAAGTTGCACAGAAGCTGAAGCTGCTCCTCAGAGTGCAGCATCTGACAGCTGCTCTGTTTCATCTGCACTGCTGCAATTTTCTTTTATGGGGTTCTGAGAACATTTCTTGACCCCTTCATCCCATGTAAATGCCACAGCAATGGTCTTTAGTTATTCTTTGATATTCACTCGCAGAAAGTATTTTTATTGACGTTTCCTTAAGATGCCTTAGTACAATCTGGGTATTTGTTTATGAAACCTGAGCTATTAAATTGACCTAATAATTTGAGTATCTCTCTGTTTATTCCTCTACATTTTTCTAATACTTTCCTTAAAAACTTGTCTGGTGTTTCAGATAAATATATTCTGATTTGAAGACCTTATAATCTCTGAGGATTTAACTGAAACTCTTATATATCTAAATTATATTTCCAAGAAGAAAAGAGAGACTCTTCAAACCTGTAGATTTTCAGATAAACTTCTGGAAGACAAGGAACCCTTATTAATAAGAAATATATATCTCAAAGAAAAACATGCCTCAACTTCAGCTCTGATTGCAGGATTTCAGGGTGAGCCAGGATGAGACACAGAGGTCCATCAAGCATTCAATGAACTTTTATGAGCTGAGTAATATCTGTTTAGTAAAGAATCCACAGTGAAAGTTTAATCTGCTGGATCTGCAAGTGGACACTACAGCTGACATTTTAAAACAATGCTGGTGGAACAATCTATTCAGGCATTTAAGTAATAAATCAAATGAAAATTTAGGCACACGCATGAAATTTGGTAGGCTTTCATGAAGGGATCAATTCTGCATTTGTGCATCTCAGAAAGGGTGGGGGGGACTCAAAAAAAGTTCTGTAGTTGAAGTAGGTTATGGTATTTTTAAGTTGTGGTGCTGCTTCTAGTTGATGACAGACACCAGCTTGGCATTTTCTTTACTATACATGATAATATTTGCTATTTAGCACATTTGCTATGCAACACAGTAACATTTACTTTAATATGTTGGGTATTTTCCCATCTCAGTGGGCTGTAAAATCAAGTGGCTCTTTAAAGTGAAGCTCAAAGATCAAAGCTTGAATGGTAGACCTGGATCAAAATGTGACATGCGCTCTTGGAAGTTCAAGTGCCCATGGTCAGCTGTAGGATCAGGGTGTTCTTACACTTCAGGTTGTGTTCTCCCTCTGTGGAAACAGCATCTGAACATCTCCTTCAGCACAAAATGCAGATTTCCAGTTTCATCATTCAAACTTCAGCATCCAGACCTGTAGTTTCACAATGTGTCTGGTGAAAGAATGGATGAAATTTTACTTTATCTTCTTAACAATTGTTGTCCATTGTAATTTTCTGAGACTTACCTATATTTTCTCACGGCTGTGAGGGGACAAGCATGAAGGGACAATGAAACCTGGCCAGCAGACACATTCCAAAGCAGAAAATCCCTTGTGGAACAGGATAAGGTACACACTGTCTGTACTTCCAAATGGAGAATTGAATGTAGTAAGTGTATCACAAGAAGCAGAATTGATGGTAGTTTGTTTATTTATGCTAAGTCTAACAATGCAGAGTAGGTTTAATTTGCTGTGCAGACATATGGTGTGAAGATTGCCATTTGAAAAGGAATAAATGAAAGTATTCTTTGGTTATGAAAAGTCACAGGAAATAAAATGGAACTTGAACATTTTCTGTGTTGACCCTTAATGCTGAAACACCAAGCTTCAGAGGCTGCTATTTCCATGGCAGCATGGTACAGAGAGTTTAGATTTTTAGAGCTTTTTTTCATTGCTTATTTCATCGAAGTTCACCTGTAAATCACATAAAGTCACAAAAAGAGGTACTTTCTTGGCACAGGATCAACTTGGCCCACAGATCTCCTTTCATATCTGTAGTGCTTATTTGCATTTAACAGCTTTATGTGTTGGGCTTCTTTAATATACCAAATAATCTTAAATTACAGCAACAATGGTTTTATTGCCTTTCAAGGATGCAACTCCATTCTTAATCACATGAACAAACTTGTTGCAATTGATAACCGGTAATTACAACTTGGAGTGTTTCAGGGTGACATAACTGGACTTTAAATTATAAAACTTTACAACTGTATTAAACCTAAGCTTGATAGATTAACCTTGCTCAATGTACTAATTAATCAAAAATCGAAGCAAAAGTTGTCTGCTTCAGTAAGTGACTGTTATCTGTCAGGCTGTGTAGTTTTAGTAGCCCTCACTTGCCAATGCATCTGTTGAAACAGAGATTAAAAA
The DNA here is from genome assembly GCA_025920805.1 of Petroica traversi. NCBI lineage: Eukaryota > Metazoa > Chordata > Aves > Passeriformes > Petroicidae > Petroica > Petroica traversi. The sequence continues at coordinate 66,828 of JAHLSL010012433.1, forward strand.
ATTCCATGAGGGGAAGAAAAGGGGACAGCATTTATTAATTTATGTGTGCTCAAGAGCCATTGAAGAAGAGACAATGCCAGTCTCACCAAAAGCTGTTTGAAATAGCCGGGTGCATTTCTAATAGTACTTCCCACCAGGGATGCTCTACAGTCACCTCTGATCATAAAACTAGAAGGCAAAGTATTCTGCAATACAGTAAAATCCTGCTCCTGGAAAAACTTAGTTCTGCTTGATTTCTGCAAGCCAAGGGCACCATCATAATGGTAGTGATGTTTAAAACACTGCTGTGTTTGCAGAGTGAAGGTCACACATAAGATGTAACAGGTCTTCTGGAATACTTATTTTGAAACTTCTCACGGTCTTGCATGTTCATTGCTTTCAAGGTTGAGAAGCTGGGAATATTGTCCTTTGTGTTCTTGCACAGGGGATGCTGCTGCTCTCTGTAAACATTTACAATATAATTGTGTGAGGTTAACTTTAAATATCTGCATCTCTGCAAGATGCTGATAAGACAAAGCAGAAACTGAGAGGGTTTGTTGAAGCAAATCTATCAAATTACAGTAATGTTTTGCTCTTTCACTGAAAGCACTTTCACTAGCCACTTGAAGTGCTGCTCATTCTTAATAGCCCATTCACCAGAGAAGTCCCCAGTCAACAAGTCTTATTGCTTCATGCCTCTGAAAATGCAAGGCTGATGTCAGGGAGGAAGAGACAAAAGCAAAGCCATCAGCTATTACTGAAAGAGGAATCACAAGCATGGTAAAAGAGAGTAAGGACATAGTAATTCATTTCAGTACTGGTATAAAATTAATTTCTTTGAACACAGTTAACTTTGAGTACATCTTAAACTTGAAAAAATATCAGTTATCCATAATTTAATCAGTAGCTTGCTCCAAAAACCACACTGCAGGTCACCACTTTTTCAGTATGCAATGAATTCATTTCTTAATTCAAATGGACATTGAAAATTACCCTTTGAGCATATCTTACCTTGTTTGCATTCACATGATCTCTTCCTTCAAATCCCTTCTGCTCTTTTCAGTAGGAGTTTTGGGACATCTGAGCTAGAGCTGGAGTCTTCCTTGACATAGAAAATGTAAGCAATATAGACTTGGGATTTTTTTTTTTTTTAATGTTTCTTACACACATTTGGTGTGCCTTCCACACCAAGCTAACCCACTGAGGATGAGCCTGCAGTGGCCCTGACAGAGTTCTGGCTTTGTATGTACCAGGTTTTTCCTGTGGCACCCATTGTGGGAATGCTTGTAGAAGGTTGGGCAAGGACTAAAATCCCATCTAGGGCAATGCTGGCCAATGGGGCTGGAACTGCTGGCTCAAAAAAGGAATGTTTTTGTCAATCATAGCTTTTGGACAAAGAATTTCTCATGTCTCACCAAATGGCTTCATTAAGGCCATGTTTGGGTCTTAACACAGAGGGGTTTGCAAACCTTGCAGAAACACGGTAATTATTGAAACCACTGTCCATGCTGGCAATTCCTTTTCCTGCAGTACCTAACTTAACAAGTGATTTATGCACATCAACTCTAAAACAGTTATTTAAATATTTTTTCCTAAACATTGAAAGCTTGCTTGATCAACTCTATGTATGATATTTTTAATCAAGGGGACAATGTGAAAAGGGATAATGTATATGCCATGAAAAACTTGTATGTAGTGAATAAGTTAAATATACTGTTTCTCATATTGTTAGCAGAAATGTTAACTTTTGACCTTCCTTTTCAGATTTTTTTGGAACATTTGATGCTTCTGATAATAGTTTAATATTACTTTCTTCACATTGATTAAATACACTTCATACATCACTGAACAATGAGTAACATTCAAATAAGGCTGTCCATTGAACTGCCTGCAAAAATGATAAAGTAAAAAATTAATCTCCAAAGTAAAGTCAAGCCTGAAATTGAAATCTTTGATGCATACATTTCATAATTAGTTCATTCTGCTATATCTAAAATGCAAATACAGTGCTCTTAAAATAATTCAGGTCTTCCTGCATGGAGCATTAATGAATTGTTCTAGCTGCTGCACCTCTGACTTCGAAGGATTCTGGAGTCATTTGACTTTTTTGTCATTTTCTTTGTTCAGTTCCTGGATTTTCTTTTTTATAAAGTTACTTAAAATAGCTCTCCTTGTCTCTTGTGTTACTTTAACACTTGTTTCAGGCACGGGATCCACTTTCACGTCAGGGAAAAAGAATTTCACAGAATATGAGCAGGATCAAAGCTGAGAGATGTGGCTGAGGTCATTCTCCCATTGCTCTGCCATCACCAACTCCTTGCCACTTTTTAATGTTGTAGGACTATTCTCTAAACTACAACAGTGACATTTTCCTGTCACGGGAGGCTTGCTGACTTGGAGATTTTTTAGCCTGTGTGCATGGATTTTTTTTTGTTTTGGTTTGTTCTTTTTTTTTCTTTTGTTTTGTTTTGTATTTACATATTTTAGGTTGGGTCTTTTTCCTTGATCAACTTCATTGGTGACCTCAGCCAGCAGAAGCAAGGGTTTGAGAATGGCCAAAATGTTGCCACACCGTGTCTGACCTGAAACCTTCTGTCAGGCAAATGCTCTGTTTGCCTTCCTGCCCAATGATGGTGAGTGATACTGGAAAAAAAAAATATCATTAGTGTTGTCTTTTTGAATTTTCTAGACTTAATTGTATTTTGAACATAAGTCCCTGAATCTGACTTATCCAAGTATCTTTATCATTCTCTGTATGGCTGAGTTTCTAATTTTTTGTGAAATGACTGACTAGTTACTGGACTAAAACCTTGCAAGATGTTGAGAACTGAAAGGTTAAGCCACAGACAATATCTGTATTAAATTAATAAGTCAATATTCTTTGTGTGCCACTTCTAAGACAATAAATCATTACATTCAAGGGTGAAAAAACCTTAAATAAATGATACAACTTTACTGATGAATGGAAGAAAAATAAGTCTCATATTTTGGCCCAAAGAACATGGCCTTCTTCACTGTAGAAAAATAAATCTTCTGATGTTAAAATTCAGCTCATGAATAAGGAAGATGTACATTTCAAAACATCTAAGCAGCAAAAATAATTACTAAAAGGAATTTTTAATCCTTATGAAACATCTACCCTCTCATATACTCTGAGAAAACCTATTTATTTAATCTGATAAAAGCAGAAAGCCAGAATACTGACTTCTACTCAGCTATGGTAGAAATCCTGGAATCATAGAATGGTCTGGGTTGGATCATCCAACTCCTGTGCCATGGCAGGGACACCTCCTGCTAAACCAGGTTGCTCAGAGCTCCATCCAAACTGGTTTTGGACACTTCCAGGGATGGGGCAGCCACAGCTTCTGCAGGCAACATGTGCCAGGGTCTCAGCACCCTCACAGGGAATTTCTTCATAAGATCTAATGCAAATCTACCCTCTTTCAGTCTGAGTCCATCCCCCTGTTCCTGTCACTCCAGGCCCTTGTAAAAAGCCCTCTCCACCTTTCTTGCAGGTTCCCTTCAGGTACAGGAAGGCTGCAATCAGGTGAGCCAAAAGCCTTCTCTTTTCCAGGCTGAACAATCCCGAATCTCTTGGCCTGTCCTTGTATGAAAGGTGCTCCATCCCTCTAATCCTGGTGGCATCCTCTGGTCTCACTCCAGCAGGTCCCTGTCCTTGGTGTGCTGGGTCCCCAGAGCTGCAGGTGGGATCTCACCAGAGCAGAGCAGAGGGGCAGAATCCCCTCCCCACCTGCTCTCACACTGCTTTGGGTGCAGCCCAGGGTGTGTTTGGCTCTCGGGGCTCCAGGTGCTCATTGCTGGCTCATGTCCAGCCTCTCACCCCCCAGCACCCCCAGTCCTCCTCCCCAGGGCTGCTCTGGATCTGCTCATCCCCAGCCTGGATTGACACCTGGTGCAGCACCAGCACTTGGTCTTGTTAAACCACAAGAGGTTCCCATGGGCCCACTTCTTGAGCTTGTCCAGGTCCCTCTGGATGGCACCCCATCCTTCAGGAGGGTCACTGCACCACTCAGCTTGGTGTCACGTGCAAATTTGCTGAGGGACTCAATCCCTTTGTCTATGTCCTTGATGAAGGTATTAAATAACACTTCATGCTTCCATCATACAGAGCCACTGGTACATCCTAGTATAGAGCCCTTAGGGACACCACTTGTCACTGATGCCCATCACGGCTCAGATGTGCTCTCTCACATTACATGTCTGCTTCTTATTTACCCTGGCTGCGAATGAGCATTTGTTCCACGGTTGTTCCTCTGCAAATGAACAAAACTGTTGGGACCATGGTGGAAAACTGTGCACAGCAAGGGGTATAAAAGCAGCCTTCTTTTAAATATGTGTGTAATCCCCAGAGCATCAGTAAGAAAGAAGGTAGGGATATCAACAGAGAGGGTCAGCAGGAAAACAATGGAAATATTACAGAGGTGACTAAAATAGGTACAGATTTCACAATGCACACGCAGAAAAATCCTGTCATATTGTTGGTGCATCTGTCTCAGAATCAGGATAGAGACTGAGTAAAAAAGGTACAGTCACAACCACATCTTAAAAGTTCAGAAAGCACTCTGGAGAATGCAAAATTGGGATAAATGTTCAAAATTATCAGAGTGCCTTTAAAAAGTAAGACTCATACTGATTTTTACAAAAGAAAAGGTTGTTTCTGCTGACACCCTTGCAAGGTTTGTGGCTAACCCTTTACAAAAGTAACAAAGAAAGATATATTCATAGTTACTTGCAGAAGTACAAGGCAAATACAGTTGCAGCCAGACTTTCTGTGAGCAGATGTGCTACTTTTGAGGAAGAAAAAAATAAATAAGGAGCTGGAGAGGCAAACAGAAGACAATACAGAAAACCAATCAGAACATTATTTGTAAGAAGTTTGGAACTCCACATTCACATCTATGAGCCATAGATTTTAGCACAAGAAAGAAAGATACATCAAATACAAAGTCAGATACATATTGGTTAAATATTACCAGGGTACTTCAACAGGCACTACAATACACACAAACCCTAACTTTAACCTGATGAAGCCAACATTCCCACATGGCCTCTCTTGGTACTGCAGGAATTCAAGAGTTTTTGCTGGTTGTAGATGAGCATCCATAAATTCAACCTTTGGAAATAAAAATCTATCGGACTAGCCTGTGCTGCCGACATTTGTGAGCAAGGCTTGTCCCTTTTGGAAATGCCATGAAGAAAACATAACAAAACCAAGCTGGCATTAATGTTAAACTATATGTAATTTCAAAAAGTTTTTCAAGAAGTTACAGATCAAAAGTAGTGAGAGTGAAACAAGGTATGGTTTGGAATTGGGAACTATGAGAAAACTGAGAAAGAGCAGGAAGGGTAAGGATGAGGATGGGGTAGTTAAAGCAGGAGATGCTTATTAGCAGGAAGCCAGAACCAAAATAAAATAAGTACTGTTGAGAGAACAGGTTAAACTTGCACTGATCACAGATTTTTGCTTCCTCTGGTGAACAGTATTGTGCTCCCTCTCCTGTCCTGTAAGATGAATGTCTGCAAGAATTCAAAAGCAGTTTCAAATACAGGCGATTGAGTCTGAAAGATCCACAGCCTTCCCAAATGCAACCAAATTTCTCTATCTCTCTGTATGAGATGTAATTCGTGTGTGTGACTTTTATTTGTAAAACAAGGATACTTGACCTGAGAAATTAGAAGTGTTCAAGGTAATAGAAACAAACTGGAAATAAAGCAGAAGGCTTCAAATCTTATTTGAAATTGAAGAATTTTTGTTCTCTATGGAACTTTTTGATTTGGTTTTTTTTGGGGGGGGGGGGTTGGATTAAGATTAAATTGCAATCATAAGTATCTGTGTGGAGAAAAAGAAAAAACAAACAGTCAAAATATAAAAGCCTTTCTTAGTACATATAAGAAGGTTAGAAGGAGCACGTGTTGGAATAAGACTGGAATAAGAGTATCATTCTTCCCATGTTTTTTTCTATTACAAATTATAAACAGTGTCCACAACAGTCACCTCAAGTCTTAGCATCACAGTAAGAGTCAAGGATTTTTAAGTGATGGTGACAGCCCTAAATGCACTGTTATTTTTCTCAGCAGCCACCCCAACACTGAACCTCTAAAAACTTAAGAAATCACCTTATACTCAATGACATAATTCCCGTTAATCTTTAACCAACCATATCATTGCAAAGTAAGAGCACTGTGCTTTTTTAATATTTCAAAACTATTGAGTTGTTACCACAGAGAAACGCAAAGAGCAATGAAAATCGCAGAGGACCTGGAGGAAGCTGCTGCATTTCCTGCATGGAGCAAGAGATGGCGATATTTTCTTATGTGTCGGGAGAGTCAGACACGGTATGCCACTCCAAAACGCTTATAAATCATGTACTGACACTTATTGAAACCCAGCATAAAAGCAGTTTCTCAGAAACTCAGTGCCTGTATCACTTATGGATAAATGTTCGTTTTAGGAGCAGACTACCATGTAAAAATGCCTCTTTTACGTATCCAGAATTCGAATATAAAAATGTCCCAGTGCCTTTCCCTGCTAAGGTCACTCTCTGAGTTTAATTACTGTGTTGCCTTTCAGCCCAGAAGATGATATGATGTGAAAGAGTACCATGGCAAAGATGCTCCTTGAGGGGCATTGTTGATAGAAGGGATTTTACTGTTTAGAAAAGGTGCAGCCCACAGGTCTGTGAGAGGTAAGGAGGCTAATTTAGCTACTTGCTGAAAAAGACTCCATAAATCCCCTGTGCAGCAGTGCACATGTGCTTGGCCTTTGAATGTGAGAGCGAGGAGCAGCTCCCAGCAGAACGAAAGGGCTGCCAGGCCTGGGGGTGTCCAGGGAAGCACAGGGCAAGCAGGAAGCTGTGACTGCCTCAGTTCTCTCTGGGAGATGCCCAAGGGACTTGCCATCATTTCTGCTGCCTTGTCCAAAAAGCAGATCAGCTGGGAGATCAATCTCTTGGCCAGGGTTCCTCTAGTACTTAAAATGAGTAAAAAGTGAGCTTCCCCTGTCTCTGACTCAGAGGACAGTAAATCATACATGGGACCGTAGCTGCTCCACAGCCAACTTCCTACACATCAGAAAGTATCCTGGGCTCTAGAAAAGAATATTCTTGTATTAACTAGTACTGGAGGGAAAAAATGTACACACACACACACAGACACACATACACACATATATATAAATTAATCTTTAGATGAAGGACAGAATGTGTTTGCTGCACAATGTATTTTGCACAAAATACAGCTTTACCTTTTCTGTTTGATTTTCTCAAGAAATTCATATGCCAAGTCAGAATGTGAAGTGAATTCTTGCTCTCTAATACAAAAATACTCCTGGTGAGAAAACACTGGTGAAATTGATGATAGGATGGATTCCCACAAGATAATAATGAAGAATCCTTTGAGATTGTCAACTGGTAAAAATCACAAGGGAACAATGGCCTTGTACTTTATTTGGAATATTTTCTTATCCAGTTTCTTTTCCTTTGCTTTTTCTGTTTTTCTTTTTAGATAAAAGCTTCCAATTCTACCTTCTTGTGCACAAGATTGCATTGTACTTACTTTTCCAATATAGTTTCAGGGAGTTTGAGTAAAAAGTATAAACTCAGAAGACAAATGTTTGTGTAAAGCAATCAATATTTCAAGTTCACAGGACATTTTATCAGCATGAAATTAAGCAGTTTATTCAGACCTCAAAGGTCTTTGTGAGATTCAAAAAAGTGCAACCCAGTGGTTTGAGTTCAGAGAGCAGGAGAGCCCCTGCCTTCCCAGGCTCAGTGTTTGGGGCTGGGGGTTCTGACCTGAGGTGGCAGCAGTGGAAGGGTGTCCAGGTGCAGCAGCCACAGCAGCTGAGCAAAGACAAGGACAATTTAAAGTGTTGCTCTGTTAAAGCCCCAGTGTTATGAACACAAACTCTTCACTATTTCTTAGAAAATTAATGCAGCATTACAGATGGTTGTCTGGCTGGCCTTTATTGTGTTTGGGAAAGAATTGGCTTTAATGCTTTAATAGGTCTTCAATATTCCCCTGTCATTTCCTTACTTTATTAGGCACTATTTCCTGCAAAGAGTCTCACAAATGAATCTGAAGAAAGCTAATGTGCTGCTCTAATGACAGATTGCTTTCAGGGCTGATCTCAAGGAACTTTCTTCCCATCTTGCTAATGAATCACAGTCATTCAATAGTGGACTGTTGGATAGATTTGGGAAGTGCTCTCTGCTTTAAAGCTTTCCCAACATGAGGAATGATCTTAGGGCCACGATACCATCAAATAAAAATAGGATATCAGATTAATATTATTATAATGAACCCAGACATTATGTCCTTCAAAAAACAGAGAAAAAACAGCAGCATGTATGCACTACTTGCCTTTAATCAGAGACACACTGACAATGCTCAAAATGCCAATAGTTTTATAGATTGCTGTGCAGTTTAATACTTTTTCACTACCTTTTTTTCCCTTAAGAGATTAAATCCACAGCAGCAGCATGACAGAAGATATATTAAATCAGTCAGCGAACCCATGAAGACAGAAACTCTGTCATTCAGCAGTAACAACAGAAATTCAAAGTAGGTTTCATGAACAGAGAGAAGTATCTGACTCTAACAGCAGAATGCTCTCTGCCATCTCCTGTAAATCAAAACTAATCCATAATACGGAGGATTATACGTCCAGGACTATATTTCCAAGTTTTTCTACACATTTCTGATGAATCAACTTTTCATTATATCTCAACTTGTTTAATGATTTTGCAAAAACTAAAATTAAAGGAAAACTCACCTGAGTTCACTTATTTAGTACTCACTTATTAATTAAAATGTTTTTACTCTCCTAATCCCTTTTGATTCTTGTTCTCAAAAAAACAAAACAAAACAAACAAACCAACAACAACAAAAAAAAACCAACAAAACCCCATATGCTCTTATATTTTTCTTCTGTGGGATTCAACCTAATTTTTTCTTTATATCAAATATTTTGTTTTCCAGAGACAATGCTCTATGGCTGTTATAAAAATACTTCATTTTGAGCTGTGTGTTGTATGAACTGAATCACTGCAGAATTGCTGCTGCAATTACACTAGGACACAATTTGTGTTTATCCAGGCCAGCTTCCATTGTGTTGTAGGATCATGGAATCATTTATTTTGGAAAAGATCACCAAGTCCAGCCATTATACTCACAATGCTTTCTGGCGGCCTCTTTTTGAGAAAATGACTATAGTCAGATTGCTCTTACATGTAATGGAAGTAAAAATAAAGGTTAACAGAAATACTGGAATGTATGAATAACATTAATGAAAATGTAAAAGTGTTTTCTTGATCACACCAGGCAGAAGCAGCTTTAATTGGTACAAGGATATAAAGAATAAGAACTTGGGAGAAGGAGTTTTCCACATGTTAATATGAAAACATATTCTCAAGCTGTTGATGGCATGGGCTGTGCATCACTCTGCTGGTAGGAGATGGGGAGTGATTGCTTTTGTATCCTTTGATTTTGTGTTTGTTGGTTGTTTGATTTTTTTTTCACTTAGTAGCATCTTTTTCCTCACTTTTGTCCTTGCTGGGTGTGTGTGTGAGCCAGCAGTGGGGTGGGGGTTAACTGCTGGTTGAGGTCAACCCACTTCAACATGTTTCAGCAGAGGAATAGAAGCCACTCCAACTTAAAATCCCTTTAGACTCCCTAGATTTTCTTCTGATTTTGACCTAGTGATTTTGATTTTATTTTATTCTATTTTACTCTTTCAGTCCTGAAGCAGCAGGCTGTATTTTGCAAAGTCCTAAATTCTATGTGATTACCTGTCCATATTTCATATAACAAGCTGCCAGGCAAAATGAAGGTGGTGTTCAAATGGCTTTTTTCCCCCTAAGGGTCTGAAGTTATTTTGAAATGTGAGCTATGTAATTCTATATACCAGTATTTTCTTTAATTTCTGTTGCTGTATGGCACTTAAAGAATGCTTTCCATGGCAGAGGCAGGCTCTTCTACTGCAGTATAAAATATTGTGCCTTTAAAAATAACAACTGGGAATACCAAGGAAAAATAGCAAGGGGCTGTGGGGTGTTTTTTTTACTGTAGTAATATGATATGGTGCAGGGCAGGGATCACATGTATCTAAATGATACAGGGAGCAGAGTTAATGACAAATATTTCCTTCTCTCCTAGTCTGGAAAGATAGCCACTACGTGGTAATTGTGAAAATCCCAGACACTGAAAACCTGTGACCTCTTGGGGAAGACTCAAACAAGAAACTTTTTAGGGCTGACTGTCTTTTCAATTTTGTTCATTCCATCAAAAAATGTATCTCCTTCCAGTTCTTTAGCACACTGGCATTTTTATATTTTTCTCTCATGAACAGAATTTTTTATTATAGGATATAGCAGGAATGGTTTTTCATTTGAGGATCAACTGAAAAAATTTAGAGATACTCAAGGACTGCATTTGAGAAATTCCCTTGTCCATTAAAAGAGAAAATAACCTCTCCTGTCATTGTACAGTTCAGAGTCAAATCAAAACCAGCAAATACCCATTTTACACCTAGAGAACAGACTTTTACCTACATTAATTTACCCTCCAAAGGAGAGAAGAAACAAGAGAGTTTGTTTGGGGACCATCCCCTGTTGTTGCTGAAGGCACTCCAAGAGAATTGCATGTTACCACTCATTTTTGCCCCTGAGATTGTCCTGCAGTGAGGATCAAAAAGCCTGGTGACAGAGGATTCAGAAATGCTGAACCCAGAATGAGTTTTTGCCTTAAAAAACCCAGCTGAACAGGTGGGATCCTCTTTAGCTGAGGTAGTGTTACTTTGTGCTACACAAATTTGCTGTTTACTCTTTGGTGGCTGCCCAAGAAAGTGTCACAGGCTGTGAAAGGACAGCAGTTGCATTCAGGAAACAAATGTGAAGGGAAAACTAAATTTGTGATGCTGTTGAAAGAGTGACTGTGGTGGACATTGCAGGTAAAAAAGACAATCTCAAAGTTTGAGTTCTCTCTTCATTTTGATTGTTTTTCTTACTGCTACAGGATTTTTTATATGGAGACAAGAGAAGATTCTTTCCAAATAAATGCTTAAAACTACCTGTGGGAACACCTTCTCTTGATTTTCTTACAGAAAAAAAATTATTAGAAAAAATATTGACATTGGAAAAACACACTGTTTATTTTTGTATTTTAATAGGACCTCTTTGGACTAAGAATGAGTTGTACTATGTATAGATATTACGTTGAAATGTTTGTGAAAAGTTGAAGGGAATGCACTTAGAAGGCCAGAATTCCACATCATCCAGAGCAATGATGTGCCTAATTTGAAGGCATAATTAATGTCACTGTATGTACAAATTGTACTGGTTGCTGCCTAACTGACCATTACTTTTACAAATTTTTAATCTATGTACACAACTGCAGTCATTGCACAGGTTAATTAAATGCTATTGAAAATCAGATTTGATGTAAAGGTTATATTAAATAAATATCAGGCTACTTACAAATTATTAATTGATCAGTATTGAATGCAAGATGATATGCATTTCAGAATAGGCTTCTGATGAGTTTTTATGATATTACTGTTAATCATTTTTATTGCTTACTTGATAGATCTGTGAGTATGTAAAGACTGATTGCTCTTAATGCCTTTAAAATAATTGGATGAAGGTTCCCCAGGGAAGTGGGCACAGCACCAAGCCTGTCTGAGTTCAAGAATTTGGAAAATGCTCTCTGGCACATGGGGTGAGTCTTGGGGTGTCCTGTGCAGGGCCAGGAGCTGGACTCCAGCTCAGCATATTCTCTATGACTATTGGAATCATTAATTCATTTTATGTGCTGGTCTATTGAAAGAGTAATAAAATGGTAGTAATTATGTGAGATTAGCTAAAAGATTAGCCACAGATACAAAAATATAAAGGAATTTCATGTTAATTTCACAATTATATTTTTAGATCACTAGTTATTAGATGGGTGTTGATCCTGTAAATTCAGAGCAGATCAGAACTGCAACCATCCCCCAATATCATTGCATTTACAGAAAGTTTTAGAGTTGAAGTTGTGCAATCAATGTCAGGACTGAGATATCACAGAAGTGGTGGCTCAACATTCAGCAACTTATTCCATACAACACCACTGGATTAATTACACTCAGGGCATATGGACAGACAATAATGGAGAGGAAAGTACCAGAATTGAAGTTTTTCTGTCTTTCTTAAATATGTAACAGCTACACACAAGAATAATAGTCCTTTTTGGGCTTTGTCTCCCTGTCCTCATTGGTTTTAAATGTATAATGACCTATTTCACAGCGTGATAAGATTTCTGCCCAGCCCTGCTGTGTTTTGCATTAGAAAAGGCTCCTGAGAGTTGGACAGCAATAATCAGGCCCTGTGACTTCTTCAGTGACTGCTTTAACAATTAAACTCTGGCATAAAAGCAGGGGAGGGACAGCACCCACCCTGTTGTTGAGCACAAGGAGCATGGATGATCCTTGAGGAGACAACTCAACTGCTCAGAGCTTGGAGTTGCCCAGACCTGCTGGGTCACCCGCCTGGACACTGGGGACTCTCTCAGGACTGCAGAAAGCTCAGGGGGAAGTTATTAACATGCACAAAGAGGAACATAATAAGAGGGACTTAAGAAAAAAACCCCCACACTTGGAAAGATACGGTATTAAACCAAGGAGCTGAAGAGTGGAGTACTCAGTGAACAGTGTATCACTTTCCTATTTTGTAGGTGCCTTCCTTGGTTTTCAGTGCCTTCCATCTTCAATCCCTTTTTTATGCACCAAAACAAATGCCTTTCTATTTTTGTTGAAGGAGCAGAATACCTCAGTCCCTCCCACACCTTTGAAAATACCCACCATAAGTTATATTTCAACCCTCCAAGAAATTTCTGCTTCACAGTGATTAGATCCACGCCAACTCAATTGATAATTTTTTTCCCTTTTCCTCATTTCTTCATCCAGTTCCTAACCAATGTTCACTCCTACTTTGTCCATCCCTACCTTGTTGAAGCTGTATTCTCACCCTCTGAAAATCAACACCATTTATCTCACCCATAAAAATGATGAAGTTCAATAAAAGGTGATAATAAAAGGATGATTGGGTGGTAGTTATCACTCTGTAGGTATAACTAGGAACAGCAGGGATTCCTGACACATCAGCCTTTCTTCAAAAACTGCCAATGTCACTTCTTTTTTATGCTTTTGCAAGCAAAACTGAATCGATGGACAAGGAATGTATACACTTCAGCTAACTTTAATGAGTGCCATGCTGCTTGGAGAATTAATAGATGGGAAAGGAGTTAAACAGACACATATTTTGCAAAGCTATGATGTTGGAAAGAGTTGTGATTCACTGTATCAAAAATAAATTCCAAAAAAGAGGGACATCTAAAAAGAGAAAGACAAAGAAAAGGAAAAGAAACAATTTAGAAACTGGGGGGGAAATCTCTTTAATTTTAAAATGTTGCATAGTTTGTCTGGCATTGATGTGCTATGGAATATGAATGTAAACCCCGTTTAGAACTACTCACTTCAAACAGAAACAGCGCTTCAGTTTTCAAACTCCACATTTAATAAGAGTTATTCTTTGTATGAATGGCAGACTGACCCTGCAGGTAACAGAAGTACCTGAGCAGTGGATTATTCCACCCATTTGGTAGCAGAGAAGATGTTTTTGCATCTTGGTTCAAATGCAGATTTTCTCCCTCCCCCAAAAGAACTGTGGAGACTCCTTAATATTGTGCAGCGTTCAATTTTAAATTCTAGGTAATTCTGAAATAAATTGACACAAATTCCTGTGCTGATGTTGTTCAGAACTTCAGATTAAAGGCATTACATTAGCATTAACAGTGAGAGATCTGGTTACTTGAAAGACCCTCTGCTCTTTGTATACCTGTTCTAGCATAAGGAATATCAGTTTAAGATTGGGACTTGATGACTCATCTATGATTTTCTCTTAAAACATCCTGCTGAGCTACCTAGGCTATGGTTTAAAAATACAAATTCCAGAATAGAGAAAACCCTAAATAAAAGATGCAACATTTTTCATTTGCCTGTATGTAATGGTAATTTGGATAGTAGTTACCTGTTTGGGTCTACCAATTTGCATAGTTAAATATTTTTTATTTTTCCCTGTGATAAGCATTATGAAGAAAAAAAAAGCAGACTTAGGAAATTAATTCCTAATCTTCTGTTTTATTGCTTTACGACATTATCACTATATGAATTTTTAAAGTACAGATACTGTGATTCAGTATAAAGTAGCAAAAAGGTAGCTCTTGTCAAAGTACAGAGAAATTACACTTTTTAACCAGCTTCTGTGCTGGTTTTAAACTTTTATAAACATATAGAAGAATAAACCACTATGATACCTGATTCTTTTGCATTTGACATACCATTCTGTGCCATACAGTTTTAGGCATAATTTAACTCAGGATTACAATGCCAAAAAAAGTTTCAGATTTAAGAGCTGTCATCTTCATGCTATAGATAACTGAGTGCTGTCACTGAAAGAACTAGATGAATAAATCCAAGTCTTCTAACCTCCCTGTTGTTAAAGCCAAGGTTTTAAACAATGTTTTCCTGGCATTAGAATATCAAATGTTCTGCTAAAAAACAGATCAGCTGGGAATTACCACACATAATGTTCCCATCTTATATCTGTTTAACAGAAAGCTAAGGTAGCAGTCTCAGTAATTGTCACTGTTAATGCCCAAAATCCCTGCACTGTGTTTGAATTATGGCTGTGTACATCAGGAGGGAAATTTGATCCAAACCTGCAGAAGATAGAAATTAAAGGATTGGTCTCACCACAGTTTTTTTATCCTGTACAACAGACACAAATAGCCCCGGTGGAATTCAAACGTTGCAGAAAATGCTTGCCTTTGTACTACATAAAATAAACCAGAATAACCAAAGTGGACAGACAATAAAGTCATTTTGGGCAGGAAAATACAACGGTTCTCATTCTAATGACAATTTGGGTTGACCAAGATAAGAGAAACCAAAATGGCTGAATAGTTTTATGGAGAGTACAAAAGAAAAGGTAGCAATTTCCCCCTTTGTTAGAGATCCTCCCACTTATCCATTCTTCAGCAGATTCCTGGGCAGCTTTAATAATTTCCAGGGTTTCCTAGTCCTTCACAAAGTAATTTCGGATTCATCAAAGATCATCTTCATCTAAAAAAACTGAGATTCATCACCTAAAAATCCATTCTTGAGGCCCCTCAGTTGTTTCAGAAAACATTACTGAAGGCATATATCACAAGGCAGTCGAATGTTTTAGTCCTCATCTTTAAAAAAATATTTTCTACTCTAAAGTTTTTTCTATACAAAGAATTACAGTAAATTTTTTCTTTCCTGTAATTAACCAGACAACTATAAAACTGTAGCAAGAAAATAATATTTTAACTATACTGGATACAAAAAATTAATTTTTCTGTATTTGTGTTTAATTTAAATGGATTTCAGCAAAAATCTCACAAAGTTTATTTACCCCTGTTTTCTCCTATAATCCTATAAGATGCTGGTGGTGAACCTCCCTTGTCTTTCAGCAGTGATGGTTCAGACCTGACAATATCTACATCCCCACTTGCAACTCAGTTTTAAAAGACTTTTTTTTAAAACATCCAAGGAGATAGAGGCCTTTTGCACATCTTCTTGTTTTTTCATCAGGGACCATTCAGCAATGTGACCTTCTACTCCTGTGATATTAATGGCGATTACGGTTATTATTTTATTATAATAAATAATATTTATTAGATTTTTCTTCCTGGTCATCTTCTCCTTCTGTGATATAACTATTATAACTCAACCTTTTATTAAATTTTGATTTATTAATGTTCAGTATATGAACAAATGAATGAAATAGTGTAGGTAGCTTAAATTAAAGTAGTAAGATCAGAATAAATTCTTTATCCTAGCAAGTTAGAAACTTTGTCTAGGTTTCATTTTTAAGGGTAAGAGCCTTAAGCAGTGGGTACATGTTAAAAGGTGGCACAAAACCATCTTCACTGCCTGATGAAAGTCTGTAATACTGGAAAAGTAAATGTAAAAAAAAAAGCAGTTAAAATAAATACCATTTTTTCTGCTTTCAAATATTTTCTGTTAATCCACCTGATTTCTGGAACTTCTTCAGGGCACTTAGTTATCTTTTTAAATTTTCCATAATAGCTCTGATTATACTGAGTGATTGGTACAAATCCATATGAATCTATTAATGGGACCATTATATGGACTGGGAGCTAGAGATGCACTGTATGTATTTTTGACAGATGTGGGAAAAAAGGTGATGATACTTATTTAGAAAATAATACATTCTTCACTGACTGAGATACCAAAAAACTCAGAATGAGAAAGCTACAAAATTGATGCCATAAAAAGTCCTGCAATGCACTCTTTTGAGTGTAGGCAGGAGTTTCTGTTGGAAGGTTTTATGAGCTGAAAGTATTTTTGCAATTCCAAGCTTGTTCATTTGGGCACTTACGCTTCTCTGCCTAGAAAAGCCTTTGGGCCATATGAAGCTCTGACTGTGCAGATTTCTGGCAAAAAGGATCTCTTATGGGGCACTGGAAGAATAGCAGAGTCTCCATTTTGAGGAAGCAAACTATTAGAAAGCAATTTAAATGCTGCGCTTTCACAAAAGGGATGTAATATTCAGGCTTCCTAAAAACAAAAGAGTAGAATTCACTGCAGTTTTTAAAAATCCATAAACGTGACTCAAGGCAACTGGAAGGCATTTCATATTAAAATGTAGTAGATAAACCTCAGTTGGAAAACCCCAACAGTTAAAAAAATAGAGTTAAATATAGCAGTGTTTATAACTGTGTGCCAGAGCTGCCATCATGTAGCAGGTGCCCTGCTAGGAGATAGAAAGCACAGGCAACATAAAGTAAATTTGGATTATTTGCAATCAATCCCTTATCCAAAAATATGTCTTTCAATAGTGGGAAAAAGGCTTTTAAAACAGAAGCTAAACACAGTCTGGAAAGAAAATGTCATAGGCTGTTTTTGCTTTAATATCTAACAAATGTTTTGTACATATGAACCCTTGGACTACTTCAGATTAACAGATTATTTGTTCTTTTTACTTGTTCCGAAGGAAATTACATCCAAGCATTTGCTACAGCTCTGAGTTCCTGAATGCTTCTCTTTATTTTTGCCTTACAATCACTTTTTTCAGTGTTTCAGCCTCAATGACCTGAGATACATTATTTCCATTTTAGGGAGGTGAATACCAGCCTTTAAACCAGTTACAAGGAGCCTGATCCAGTCGTAGGGAAACCCATGGCAGATGGGCTAAAAAACTCAGCAACTCCAATTCAATGAAAATATCCAGTTTGCAGAGGGATTTCAATAGATCTTTATATCCTAGAAGATTGACAGTATTTTTCATTTTATTCAAGAGCTTTATCTGAGACTGATTTTTAAAGACCCCAGTGAGATCCTGATCAGATTAATTACACTGCCTATGAAGGCCTTAACAAGATACTGGAATATACATGTGATTTAGGTGTAAATATATTTTGACTGATTAGAATTAAAGAACTATGATCTTTACAGTGAAGAAAAAATAGTCACACGGATTTATGCATGAATATTCACACACAGGACAGTGAAACAGGCCTGGATCCAGTGCTAATAACTCCTTAGGATGACTGTCAAAACAAGCAAGGAGTGAAAAGAGCAAGGAGTGAGATACTGCTTGCTTTCAGAATTCAAAAGCTTCTTTTCATTCCTATGAATAAATAGTCAATATTTCAGCACCTGGTCATGCAGGGAGTATGTGATCAGACCGTAAAACTGGATATGTGCTGTAGAGCTGGAGAGGATCTTTTCATTCTGCCTTTGGAAACACTTTCCTCCAAGCTGCATTGAAATTACATGGGTTGTAAAACACAAAACAACAACTGGTGCTAATAACCTTAATACTGAGCAGCTTGTTGACGTGTTATGCAGTTTGCTGATGGTGTTGACATCATGAAATAAGGCCCAACAGAAGATAACAAGTGATGCTTCAAAATCAGAGTGCAGGGATTAACCAAGCATATGTTGTACAACATAAACTGTGGACAATACACATTTCTGTTCTGAACACGGGATGCACAGGAAAAACAGCAATTTTTAATTGAGCATTAGGGCAGAAATAGCTGTTTTCTCCAGTATAAGATGTGTAAAGATCCAGCCACGAAATATAAAACAAAACTAAAATATCTTAAGTATAATTAAGCAATATCTGGACCATTTGTTGGCCAACAACACCAGAACCAAACTTCATTCTGGAAGACACAGTTGGCTAAGCCTATATACCTTGGGTTTTTTAAAGACATACTGAAGTATTTAAAAGGATATTTTTTTTAATTTGCCAAATCAAAAATCCGATAGAAATTTGTAATAATATCATTACCTGAATATTTTGCCACACTGACATATTGCTCATTGCTGCAACTCAAAGGAAATTTTTCATTATTACTTAAAGTGCCATAAGCCAAACAGATGTTTTTATAATCAACTAGCTGCAAAAAAAATGTGTTTATCTGAATGCCTATAAACCCAGTCAGGGAACCCATGCTTCAGGAAAAATAATTGCAGAGGTAGAGGTGCTAAAAAAGAGATCTGACTGTCAAAGGATGTGCATTGTATGACCGAAAAGCTAAAACTACATAAGGCTCACTGCAGAAGACATGGAGATTCAAGGACTGATTTCTTTATTAGATTATTTCCACAGATCCCTGTAGCACAGTCAGTCTGTTGAGGATTTAACAGAGTTTATAACTGTGTTTTTTATAAAGAGCTACCTTATATATTGTATATTAATATATTTATACTAACATATTGAGATGTTATATTATTTATTATATAGAAATATTATATATTTTATATTATATATGTTTTCTATATTATATTATATTACTAATATATAATATATATTATATATTTCATTGTATATTAATATATTATATATATTATATTGTATATAATATATAAAGTATATCTCTATATAGTCTTTTTTATTCTATATGTGTTTATCATGTAACTACTGAAGAAATGGTCAAAGCTGATTTTCTCTGATTCAGCTAATTGCTGTCTAGTTATCTTGGGTTCATCTGATACGTCTTTAATGAGTACAACTCATCAGTGACCCAAAATGAAAAATTACGTCAATACCATAACATTGGAAAAAACATTTAAAAGTATCTTCATTTGAATGATGTGTTGTTTAGGGCTGAGGCAGAGTTATTCTTCCCTTAATACCTTGCACAGGGCTGTGGTTTGGATTTTTGCTGGAAATGGTGTTTGAGTATGGATATTTTTGCTATTTCTGGGCAGAGCTTACACAGAGCCAAGGCCTTTCCTGCCTCTCAGCCCACCCAGCTCAGAGGAGGTTTGGGGTGCACATGCAATGCAGAAAGAGAAGGAAGAATAATGAATTATGTGTATTAAATGACACACAAGTAGACTTCTTTTGCAAATTTTTTTTCAAGAATAATGATGCAGTCCTGTTCCCTGGAATCCACGGTAAAGTGAACTACACAGACTGTAAGGTACAGACTATGTAGTCTAATTTGGTGAAGATAGTTTTGCAAAACTGTCTTGCCAATATACTTTTTGCAGGGCCGTTCTATTTGTATCACTGTATCTAACATTATCTTGCTGCTCTCTTGATCATTTTTACAGCAGTCTTACAGATTTCTGCTCTCCCTCATCTTTTCATTTAGATATCTCCAGCAAAATTTCTCCTTATAGCTGAAATTGTTCCTATTTGCAAAAAATATGCTTGTTAAATGAGGGTCCTCTACTGCTTAGGACATCTTATTCTACAAAGGGTATTAATGGCTTTTTATATATAGCTTAAATATAAAAATATTGTACAAAAGGGCTTGTACCTTTCCATTCTGCTTCAGGAAGTTTTCAGTCAAACTGTATTAGTGTATTCATACTTATTTTCATTTTTACTTAAACACCTTATTTTATATATTTTATGAAATACATTATATTGAAAGTTAAAGGAGACCCTTACATAGCAAGATTACATTTTAAATAGTTAGGAAACTTAAACATTTTCTGATTATTTTATATTATGGGCAAGATTCATCCATATGATCCATAAAATGAGGCTGTGATAAATTGAAGTTGCTTGCTAGAAGTACATAAAATAAAACAAGAATTCTTCTTTAAGAATCAAAAATTTATAAAATAAAACAGCTGAATTCTTTTTCCATCTGCTAGATGAGATGCAGCTACAGCTCTCCAGCGCTGGTGAGCTCCCAGCAGGTTGTGTTAAAAAGTGAGTGTGGCTTGGCTGGCTGAGGCTGCAGGATAAATCTGTGCTGGACCAGCAGATTGTGCTGTGTCCAGTGAAGTGGAACGGGTATTTGTAGCTCTGGGCCCCCCTTGTAAATCAGAGGAATTGACAAGTTTGTCATATTTTCTGGTATTTTGACAACCTCTCTCTTTTACATTGCCTTATTGTTAAACTTCATCTATTTGAGGTTTTTTTTTCTTTTTGAGGAATTTTGAAGGAAAATCCTCACCTCCCTCTTTGTGGTGTGAGCGTTTCAAAACACAACAGAAGTGCAGCAGCAAAGGTCAATTGTTTGTGAGAGCATCAGAATGAAGCATCACCTTTGATTTTGGCTGAGTTATTCGTGCACTTCTTGCACAGATCTGAGGCCTGGGCCAAGGGTCACCCACGTTGTCGGGAGTCACAAACAGCTGCTCTTGAAATCACTGCTGTGCTCTGTTCCAGCACTACACACCAGGATTTATTTATTTTTTTTTAGTACTTGGAGGTTTTAAGTTAAGGCTCTATTTTAAATTGCTGTGGCAGAACACACCATGATTAACTTGATAGAGTCTTTATTTTATCTGCTGCATAACTGCCCCATTCATCTCAGAGTGCAAGAGCCTGCTAAGGCTTTTTGTACACCAGGATGAAGTTCACAAGGCCTGGGACGAGGCAGAGAGTGGCAAAGTTCTGTTGGTTTCCTTAGGAAAACCATCCATGAGCAGAGAAGGTAATTAATCAGAAGTACCCCACAAAAACTGAACAGGTCGCCAGCCCTTGCCAGATAGCCAATGCCTGTCATTGAGAAAGAATGGGTGCAGCTGAACACTGTGGGTAAAATTCAAACTCTTTTGAAGCCAGGACTTCAGCTAAATTTAAAATATCAGTAAGACTTTCATATAAAACTATTTTCTCTTAACAAACTCGGTGTTAAATGATAATTTGTCTTAAGTCAAAGAACTCTCTGGTTTTAATTTGAATTTTCTGTTCTCCTTTAAAGCTTATTTCTGAGATTATTGACGTTTGCATGATAAAATACCCTCACTGTAGGCAATTTATCAGTTTGGTTGCTGGTTTCTAAACTCCTACATTTATAATGTCTTCAACTAAATTGAACATCTGATAAGGCTAAGATTACAGATGAGGGAAGCTGCTTATTCTGTGGCTCTTTAGCTTTTAAAAGCTAAAGCAATACCATCTTTCATCAATTTGGATATTCTTGAATTGTGTTGTAATTTGACTTAATGGAGAAATAACGAGAAACTGAGTTGGAGAAGAGGATGCATGCTCATCTTCTGAAATATAAAATAAACAGTGTAGGAATTAAACAGCAAGGGACACAGAAATTACAGCAGATTCCATTGATGCCTTTTTCCCTAATAAAATGAAATATATTCTGTTCAGCCAATATGCCTGTGGTAATTGGCATCACCAATCATATTTCAAAGGAGTACTATGAATGAGATTTGCTGGAGAAGAATAGTGAATTAAATGACTGCATGTGAGGAGCACAGACAGACTTTCCCCCTCATTTATTCAAGATTGAATGTAATAACCAAGGAAAACTGATATAACTAACCACTTCTGACTTCTGTAAATTGATATGGGATGGAGCTGTCATCTCCTAATCAGATTAAGTCCTTTCTTTAGGCCATTTTTAATCTGAGTTCTACCATGAGGTTTTACTTTAGGGGAAAATAAACTGCTTGGTGTTCAGATACTAAACAGTTTTGATTTAATAAGATATTCCACTGGTCACCAAACATTTTGGTTGTAGTGTGTATACTGTGAATGCCTTTTCACCTGTTCTTTATGGTATTTTGGACACTGTGAGGAAAATGGAAGCTGATAAATTAAACTGCCTTAAACCTGAATTTCATATTATAGCATGTTTGTTGTTTTGAATCACTGTGATACAGGAAAACTTTTAATATAATCATTAACATGAAAAGACATGTACAAAGACAGAAAACCCGACAAGGCAGCCTCTGATTGTACACACAACTGAAACAACACCAGGAAATACAGGCAATGCAGTAGCAACACACAGAAACATTGAAGAAAACAGAACAACCATACCTGTAGCTAAAAGCTTCACTGAGCTCCACATTGTACTTCAGGCACAATTTTAAATTTTTCAGGCATCCCAAATTATCAGTGAGAGTTCTCAATTACCATTTATGTTGCAATGAATTCATTTACATTCCTGAAGCATTGCAGATGTCAGCATTTTTCTGGGTTTACTGCTTCATACTGCAACTGGAGCCTTACAGTTTTATATCTCCTTGGTTTTTCAACTCTTATAGCTTATGGTATTACAATCCCCCTTATGCTAACTTAAATCTACCTAATATCCCAATAATGCTTGAATTCTAAAACCTGATTATCCCTTCCACTTCTGCAAGGGATGAAATGATGATCCTCTTTTGAGAGGTGATGAAGGAGCAATACCAATAATCCTGGCTTTCTTTGGATTCCTAGGGAGCTCTCTGCCATCAGAGGTCCTCAAGATTTTGGAAAAAAAAAATTAGAATAAAATATGTGAAAGGGATTTCATGCAGTCTCAAATATTTGGACAGCAAATCGAGGTTTTTTTCTATGTGGGTCTCCTTTTGTTACTGCTCTGTAGGAGTGCTCAGTCTTTGGGAACGGTGGGAGTAATGGTCAGGAAAGAGGTGCTCCACTGAGTGGTTGGGGTGGGGAAAAATACCCCTGAATGCCTTCCCTCCTAAACTGAGACTGTGTTCTCATGATATTTGAGACCAAGAGCCATTTCTCCTTTTCCTCCTTTTCCAGGAACCTAGCATGTGAGAATAAGACGACCTAGAAATTCCAAAAGCCAATCTAATCTGTTTTTTTAAATCTTTCCTACTGTGATTTATTTCTCTGTAAGTATTAGCTTCTGTCTGGCCAGCTGTCAAAAAATATAAAATTGTTTAATAGTGAATTGGCCAACAGACACACTACCACCCTGAGATTCTGATTTATTCCCTTTAATTTCTACAGCAGTTTTTAGTCTGCAGTTTGTAGACTAAAGCCAGATAGTTTGTGATAATGTGTACTTGGTATCTTCCTTCATCTGGTTATTTATTTATTTATTTATTTGTTTATTTATTTATTTATTTATTCCTGCATGTGTTTTGGGGGGCAGAATACAAGCTTACTCCATATAATAAATGTAACTGTTTATACTTTTCTATTTTTATACTAACTTTGATAGCTATTTCAGCATCCACAAGCAGCAAGATCCAGCTGCCACAGATACTGTTCTTTCTCCTCCAGGGAAATGTAAGAGCCTGGTGTTTTGATATAGGTATTTTTCATACAATCTAGAAAAAGTATGTGGCAACTATTTTCTTTTTCTCAATTAGAAATTACTGGTCCCATCACAGTGGTGTATCAGTAGTAGCTTTACACAGTTCATTGTTATACCTTCTGACTTCAGATTTATGAACAATTTATTCCTGCAAGAATTCAGAAGCAGGAATTTAAGATATTTGAGGTTCCCACTAAAACAAGCACATAGTCCTCCTGATAATCAAAAATTTTTATTTTACTTCAGTAAAATGTTTTCCATTCTATAAGAGTAATAGATGCTTTAAAATTGGTAAATGCATGATAACATCCATTCATTTTTTTCAGCAGATTCAAGTGCCTAAAAGAAAGTTCTTTGACACTATTTTGGAATCAAATTAATTGTGTGCATGTCCTAGGAAGCTCTGTCATCTAATTTGTGGCTCTTACTTCCAGGGGCTGTTGTCACTTGTAATATTTTCCTTTTAATGTGGCGTAGGCTGCTTTCTCTTCAGGAAAAAGCAAACAATAAAACTGTCAAAACATATAGAACACAAAACCCAAAGAAGTTCTCCAAACAAGTTAGTAAATAAGTCTGGTATCTAGATTTTTAGAATGTTCAAGTGCATGAGAAACTTGTTTTTAATGCTCTAGTCCATTTAAAAAACATGCAAATGAGAGGTCATAGTGAGTTAGGATTAATAATCAAAACCTGACTGTTACTAGTTCATTACAGTTCCCTTCCCTCATTTTTCCATCTCATCTGCAAGCGAGTTGCAGGCCCGCTGAAAGGGTTTCCTTTTGCCAGAATGCTCACTCACAAATCTCGTCTGCTTTCTTTCTTTAGACAAACTTTTCCATAAAGCTATTTTCCAGTGTGGCTGAACTAGCCTAACATTTTGAGTGGAAAACCCCCCACAGATTCTCTCTTGCTCCCCATGATATAAGCAGTGGCAATTCCTCCAGAATGGCATCTCTCATTTCTAAAGTTACAAAAATCATCTCAGCTATACGAAATAATTCTTCCTTTTCTCCTAGTATGGTAAGAAAGAAATCACAGCTTGCAAGGAAATATCCATTAATTTTCCTCATTGAGTTTTCCCAGTTTAATTTCATTTTATTTCCCATTAATACTTTGAAATGAACAAAGTAAAAGAAGTAGAAACCTTTGTCATGTCCAGTTCTGCAGTAACCCAATGGTTAAGGGAAAGGTAACTGCCTAAAACTCCAGTATATTATAAGTTACACATAAAAACAAGTGTTATCATAGTTCAGGATTTAACTGAAAAGGTATTTTAAATTAAGTCTGAACAATGAGATTTCTGTAAATAAATTTGAAAGCACGTTTATCTTCATTCTTAAGTGAAAATTTTTCAAATAAATTACATATTTTTCCCTCAAAAATACCTCATTTTCTGAGTGTGGAAATATTCCCCATCATTAAATCTTATCCAGATTGTTTGGTTAAACTATGACTCACAGATCTGATTGCCACGTACCATTTTTTAACAAGCCCAGTTATTCCTGAAAGGCTTTGGAAAATTTGCATCAAAGCCACAAATCAGAATCCAGTATTTTTAGATGAATGAGGAGCTGTGTTGTTAGTGAACTTGAAAGGTACCGACATCTCTGAGCTTGACAGCATCCCACAGAAGATACATTTCCTGCTGCTCCAGGAACATTAAGGTGATCCAAAGGTAAATCAGCAGTGACAGGTCAGTGACCATAGTGCACACTCAGCATCCTCAAGAGATGTCTGTTTGTCTGCACACCTCAGGCTTTTCTTGTCCTAAGAGTTTTCCTATCCATAATTAACATGAGGATTCGAGAACCATAAAGCATTTATTTGCAAGGTGTTTTCAAGCAAAATAAAGAATAACTCACGCTGTGACTGTGAATAGCTCCCTTTCTGTGACTAGACTATGGGATTGGGCAGAGTGGTAAATAAATTGAAGTCTCTGACACTTTAATACTGCTGTAGCAGCCTCAAATCAATTATAGAAGCAGCAGAGATATACATTGCAAGACTGCAAAATATGCAAATCCAGCTCAGGAGTTTGTCGTTTCTCTTATCTCTATAGAATTTATATTCTTATAGTTCTACTGACAGAATAACTTTGTATTTATGCACGTAAATACAAATTATACATTATGATGGCCTTATTCCATGGCCTTCCTTCTCTGGATTGTTTTATGAAAAATATTTGATTTCTTACATGTGGACAGAGGCTGCTCAGTTTCCTTAATAGAACATTAATGTTCTGGGATGGTTTACTAATAATTAAATGTTAGCATTTAGATGTATGCTGAAAGAAGTTTAAAAACCAAACTGCCTACATCTTAAACAATGTCTAATTTAAGAAATTTTTTAGAAGTTAATATTATGATGTAGTTATGATTATTGTAATTTACTCTTAATGCCAAAACTCATGATTTACTCCTAAGCCTTACTAGCAGTGTCCATCTACGCTTGAAGAACAGATTGCTCAGTGTCATTAGCCAAGCAATCAATGCCTTTCCAAGCCTGTGGATAAAGTCTTCAGTAATTTTACCCAGTTTGGTATGAGGCTGGAAGCTGTATTTCTGAGAAAAGTTTGGCCAGAAATAGAAATGGGGCGATTATCACATATTTAACAGGTGTGACACTGTCCATAGCATGTAAGTGCTAACAACATGAGAGATCCTATATTCTCAATGGCTTGGTTCTCAGAAAATTGTTAAACAGGGCTTTCTCTGTAAACATGAAGCAAGTTCAAACTTGAGAATGGATTTCCTCCTGCTGAGTGCTTTATCTAGCAAAGTTACAAAATGAAGCCAAGCTGATATACTTGGCTAAACTGAGGCCTAAGCCTAAAGCAGCACCTGAGCAAGGGAAAAAAAAAGCATGGCAGAAAAAAATGTCACATGATGGATGTTTTTACAGCCAGGAAAAAGGGAAAATACTAAAATCAGTACTCTTAAGTAGCTGCAGGGAAAAAAAAAAAAAAAAGAGGTTTGTATATAGTTTACAGAACAGATCTTTGGAGAAATGTTGCCCTCCATAGAATGTATCCCAGAACTGCCCATTATTCTACAGTAGTTCCTCAGAAAACATTTTGCATTGAGAGACCTGTAAGTCTTTGTCCTGGGTTAGCCATATGGCCTGTTTGTATCCCCAATCGTCCCCT
>JAHLSL010012437.1:3033-16951 GCA_025920805.1 Petroica traversi
GGGGGGGAATTTGGGATAAAAGCCCTGGAATTTCCAAAATTCCTGAAATTCCCCAAAAAAATCCCTAAAAATACAAAAACCCACCAAAATTCCCTCAAAATCCCTACAAAATTCCTAAAATTCCCCAAAGAAATCCCCGAAAATATAAAAAAAAACCACCAAAATTCCACAGAAAAAACCCACCAATATTCCTTCAAAATCCCTCAGAAT
Source organism: Petroica traversi (assembly GCA_025920805.1). Lineage (NCBI taxonomy): Eukaryota > Metazoa > Chordata > Aves > Passeriformes > Petroicidae > Petroica > Petroica traversi. The sequence goes on from JAHLSL010012437.1 coordinate 3,244, forward strand.
TCCCAGGAATTTGGGAGTCAAAAATGATACCCCAAAATTCCCTCGAAATTCTCCAAAATTCCCCCCAAAAAACCCCAAAATTCCATGAAAAAAATGCAACCCAAATTCCCCCAACATTCCTCTCAAAATTCCCAACACTCTGGGAATGGAAAGTGAAACTCCAAAATTCCCTCAAAATTAAAAAAAAAAAAAATCCAAAAAAAATCCCAATAAAATTCCCTAAAATTTTTTTAAATAAAAAAAAAAATCCCCCAAAATTCCCCCAGAAAAAAAAACAAAAAACAAAAAACAAAACTCCCCCAGAAAAAAGCCCCCAAAATTCCCAAAAATTCCTGGAATCCCATGGGAACTGAGACCCCAAAACTTCCCTCAAAATTAAAAAAAAAAAATCCCAATAAACGCCAAAAACCCCAAAAAAAACCCAAAAAAAAAAAAAACCCCAAAAAATCCCAGAGAGTTCCAAAAAAAAGCCCCAAAATTCCTGGAATTCCATGGGAATGGCCAGACCTGGGAATTGAGGAAAAAGTCAAGGAGGAGGAGGAAGAATGTCCTGTTGTCCCCAGCCTCAGTTCCGTGTTTTTGGGGATCCAGGAGCCTGGAAAAATGGGAAAAATTGGGAAAAAATTAGGGAAAATTGGGAAAAATGAGAAAATTGGGAAAAATGAGAAAATTAGGAAATAAAGGGGGAAAAATTGGGAGAAAGGAGGAAAAGCTGGGGGGTAATTGGGAAATAAGGAGGGAAAGAAGAGAAAATGAGGGAAAATTGGAAAAAATGAGAAAATTGAGAAATAAAGGGGGAAAATTGGGAGAAATGAGGAAAAACTGCAGGGAAATTGGGAAATAAGGAGAGAAATGAGGGAAAAATGAGAGAAAATTGGGAAAATGGGAAATAAGGAGGGGAATGAGGGAAATATGAGGAAAAATTGGGGGGGATGGAAAATTGGGGAAAATGGTGTAAAATTGGGGGGAACAAAGGTGGGAAAATTGAGGAATAAAGGTGGGAAAATTGGGAAAATGGGGGAAAATAGGAAAAATTAGGGGAAATTTAAAAAATGGGGGGAAATGGAAATAAGAAAAATTGGGAAAAATAGGGGGGAAACTGTGGAAAATCTGAGAAAATTGAAACTGGGGAAACATTGAGGAAAATGGGAAAAAATGAGGGAAAATGCGGAAAAATTAGAAAAATTGGGGGGAAGATAAGGAAAAATTGGGGAAAACAGAGGGAAATTGGGAAAATGGGGAGAAATGGGAGGTAATGAGAGAAACTGGAGGAAAATGGGAAAAAATTGGGAAAAATTGGAAAAATTAGGGGGAAAATGGGAAATAAGGGGGGAAACTAAAGGAAATTGAGGGAAAATTAGTAAAAAAAAGGAGGAAAAGAGAAAAAAAAATGGAAAAAAACAGGGATGGGATGGAAAAAAAACTGGGAAAACAAAGTCCCCCCTTCCCCCTCTCCCTCGCTTTCCCAAAATCCCGAGGGATTGGGAAAGGCCCGGGATGAGGAAATTCTGGGATGAGCAAATTCCAGATGTTGGGAGGGACCCGGAGCCGATTCCCAGAAAATCCCTCTGGGACTGGGGGGGTTGGGATTGTGAGGACTCAGGGATGGGATTTTTAGGGATTGGAAGCTGAAATTCCCAGGATTTTGAGGTTGAAATTCCCAGAGTTTTGGGGGCTGAAATTCCCAGGTTTCGAAGGCTGAAATTACCAAGGGTTTTTGAGCTGAAAATCCAAGATTTTGCAGCTACAATTCCCAGGATTTTGGGACTAGAATGCCCAGGTTTTTTGGGGCTGAAATTCCCATATTTTTGGGCCTGAAATTCCCAGGATTTTGAGGCTAAAATTCCCAAGTTTTTGAGGCTAAAATTCCCAGACATTCAAAGCTAAAATACCCAGGATTTTGAGGCTGAAATTCCCAGGATTTTGAGGCTGAGATTTCCAGATTTTTGACACCGAAATTCCTAGGATTTTGAGGCTGAAATTCCCAGGATTTTGAGGCTGAAGTTCCCAAGATTTTGAGGCTGAAATTCCCAGGTTTTTGGGTCACAATTCCCAGATTTTTGGGGCTGAAATTCCTAGACTTTCGAAGCCAAAATTACCAGGATTTAAGGGTTGGAATTCCCAGGTTTAGAGATTCAAATTCCAAGATTTTAGGGACTGAAATTCCCAGGATTTTGAAACTAAAACTCCCAGGTTTTTGGGGCTGGAATTGCCAGGTTTTTGGGCCGGAATTCCCAGATTTTGGGGCCAGAACTCCCAGATTTTTACCTCTGGAAGAGGAATTTCCCAGCAGCTGAGGCCAGGGCACGGCTGGAGACGAAAACCACGGGGAAAATGCTCTGGCAGTCCTCATCTGACAGCACCTCCTCCAGATTCCTGGGAATTTCCAGGAATTTTGGAAATTCCGGGACCTCCCAGACCCCAATTCCCGATTTTCCCACTCAAAACCCCCCCAATTAAAAAAAAAAAACCAGAATTTTGGGACTTCTGGGCCCCAAATTGCCAATTTTTCCCTGTTTTCCAGCAGATTTTCCTCCGGATTCCTAAGGATTTTTAGGAATTTTGGGAATTCTGGGACTCCCCCAACCCCAGTCCCAATTTCCCCCAAAAATCCCGGAATTTTGGAGCTCCTGGACCCCAAATTCCCAATTTTCCCTCCAAAATCTGGAAATTTGGGGCTCCCCTCCCCCATTCCAGCTCCTCTCCCTCCCCCCATTTCTGTTTTCCCATTTTTTCCCAAATTCCCAGAATCCTGAGCTTAAAATTTGGGATGAGGCCACGGGAATTTGGCTCTCAAAGAGCTCCACACCCAAATTCCCTCATTTTTTTACTGGTAAAGGATCCAGAAATCCCAGAATAAAAGTAAAATTCCCAAAACAAAATCCACCCCTCTCCCAAGTTCCCTCCCCAGAGTTCTGAAAAATCCCAGAAAATTTTGGAATGCCAAATCCCAAACTCCCCCCACAAATTCCAAATTTTCCTCCCAAATCCCTCTAAAAATTCCCTTAAAAAAACATAAAATTCCCACAAAACTCCCACCAAAATTCTGTAATTCCTTTCCCGGAACTTTGAACAACCCCAAGGACTTTGGCAGCTCCTAAATCCCAAATTTTCCTCCCAAATCCCAACTTTACCCCCCAAAAAATCCCGGAATTTTTACCTGTCCATCTCTGTGAGCAGCTTCAGCACCTCCACGGCCACCTCGGGCTCCTTGTCATGAACCATGGCCACCAAACGGGGCTACAATTCCCAAAAATTCCCAAAATTTCCCGGATTTGGGGTCCCAGAGGGAATTTAGGGACCCTCAGGATCCTCCCCAATTTCCCCAGCCCCATTTTCCCACATTTCTCCTCACTCCACCCCCATTTCCCCACATTTTCCTTTGTTCCAGCCCATTTTTTCCCACATTTTCCTCCCATTCCATACTTTCCCCCCATTTTTCCAATTCCAACCAGTTTTTATCCCATTTTTCCTCATTTCAGCCCCATTTTTCCCACATTTCCATCTCAATTTTTCCAAGTTTTTCTCCACCCCACCCCATTTTCCTCCATTCCAACCCACTTTTCCCATTTTTCCACCATTGCAACCACATTTTTCCCAATTTTTCCCCCCATTTTTCCCAGACCTTGAACCTCTCCGTGAACAGCTCCAGGTTTGGGGCCATCTCTGGAATTCCATAAATTCCCTGCAGGGCCCTCACACAGCGGAGCCGAACCTCCCCCTGCTACAAAAACAGCAAAAAAAATGTGAATGTCAGGAATTTAGGAATCCCCAAAATCCCTGGGTCCGCCTGGATCCCAAATTTCCCTCATTCCCACCCGTTTTTCCCTATTTTTCCCCATCCCAAGCCTGTTTTACCTCGTTTCCCCCCCATTTCCAATCTCTTTCCTGGCATTTTTCCCCTGTTCCATTCCATCCCTGTTTTACCCCCTTTGTCCCAAATTTTCCCTCACCCCAACTCCATTTTCTGCCATTTTTCCCCATTTCCAGCCCCATGTTCCCTCCATTTTCCCCACTGTCCCTCTTTTTTTCTGCCATTTGCCCTCCATTCTTCCTATTTCTTTTTATCCCAATCCCATTTTCCCCCACCCAAATCCCATTTTCCATCCATTTTCCCCCATTTCTCCTCATTTTCCCCTTACCTTTCCTCCACCTTCCCTGACATTCCCACCATTTTCCCTGATCCAAATCCCATTTTTTCCCACTTTCACTCCATTTCCCCCCATCCCAACCCTATTTGCTCCCGTTTTCCCCACTTTTTCAATTTGCTCCCATTTTCCTCCATTTTCCCTCACATTCCCACTTTTTTCTCCCTCACATTACTACCAATTTTTCCCTCACACTCCCTCCATTTTCTCCCTCACATCCCTGCTTTTTTCCCTCTCACATTGCCACAATTTTCCTCTCACATTCCCTCCATTTTCTCCCTCACATTCCCTCCATTCTTTCCCTCACATTCCTGCCACTTTTTGTCCTCACATTCCTGCTATTTTTTCTCCTCACATTTCCTCCACTTTCTCTCTAATATTTCCCCCTTTTCCTCCCCCACGTTCCCGCTTTTTTCTCCCTCACATTCCCACAATTTTCTTTCTTACATTCCCAATTTTTCCTCCTCACGTTCCCTCCATTTTCTCCCTCACGTTCCCTCCATTTTCTCCCTCACATTCCCTGCCCTTTTTCCCCTCACGTTCCTGCCTTTTTCTCACTTACCTTCCCACCTTTTTCTGCCTCACGTTTCCTTCATTTTCTTCGTCACGTTTCCTCCACTTTCTCCCTCACATTCCCGCCTTTTTCTCCCTCACATTCCCTCCATTTTCTCCCTCGCATTCCCGCCTGTTTCTCCCTCACATTCCCTCCATTCTTTCCCTCACATTCCTGCCATTTTTTGTCCTCGCATTCCTGCTATTTTTTCTCCTCACGTTCCCTCCACTTTCTCTCTCATATTTCCACCTTTTCCTCCCCTACGTTCCTGCTTTTTTCTCCCTCAAATTCCCACAATTTTCTCCCTTACATTCCCACATTTTTCTCCCTCACGTTCCCTCCATTTTCTCCCTCACGTTCCCTCCATTTTCTCCCTCACGTTCCCTCCATTTTTTCCCTCACGTCCCTGCCCTTTTTCCCGTCACGTTCCTGCCTTTTTCTCACTTCCCACCTTTTTCTGCCTCACAATCCCTTCATTTTCTTCGTCACGTTCCCTCCATTTTCTCCCTCACATTCCCTCCATTTTCTCCCTCACATTCCCGCCTTTTTCTCCCTCACATTCCCACCTTTTTCTCTCTCACATTCCCGCCTTTTTTCCCCTCACAAATCCTCCATTTTCTCCCTCACATTCCCACCTTTTTCTCCCTCACATGCCCGCCTTTTCCTCCCTCACATTCCCGCCTTTTTCCTCCCTCACATTCCCACAATTTTCTCCCTCACATTCCCTCCATTTTCTCCCTCACATTCCCTCGCATTCTCTCCCTCACATTCCCTCCATTTTCTTCCCCACGTTCCCACAATTTTCTCCCTCACATTCTCACCTTTTTCTCCCTCCATTCCTGCTTTTTTCTCCCTCACATTCCCACAATTTTCTCCCTCACATTCCCTCTATTTTTCCCCTCATATTCCCACCTTTCCTTCCCTCGCATTCCCACCATTTTTCCTCATATTCCCACCTTTTCCTCCCTCACATTCCCACCATTCCTCTCCATTTCCCCTCCTTCCAATCCCATTTCCCCATCCCACCCCATTTTTCCATAATTTCCCCCTTTTCCCTCACTCTCCCACCATTTCCTCTCCATTTCCCCTCACCTTTCCCCTCACAACTTCCCCTTCCATTCCCTCCATTTTCATTCATTCCCACCCTGTTTTCCCTCAACTTTTTCCCAACTTTCCCAGATTTTCCCCCTTTTTCCCCCCTTCCCACTCCCACCTTGTCGTGCAGGGTCCATCCCAGGTACTTGAGGTGGCTGTCGGTCACGAAGGATCCTGGAAAACTCCTCATCCACACCCCCAGCTCCTCCATGCAAATCGCACGGATTTCAGGCACCACATCCCTGATCCCAAAAAAAATCCCGGGATCAAATCTCCAACCCTGCCCCACGGCCAAAATCCAACTTTTCCCACCACTTTTTCTCACTTTTTTCCCATTTTCCCCATCCCAATCTAAACTTTCCCCATTTTCCCCTCATTTTTTTTTTATTTTCTCCATTCTCTCAATTTCTGCCAATTTTTCCTCATCCCACACCAGCACTTCCCCATTTTTTCCGCATTTTCCCCCATTTTTTCCCATATTCTTCCTATTTTTGCCAATTTTTCCCCATTTTCCCCACTTCTCCCATCCCATTCCAATTTTCCCCATTTTCTCTCATCCTAACCCCATTTTATCCCCATTTTCCTCACACTTTTCCCCATTTTTTCCCCAATTTTCTCCATTTTTCCCCCACCCCAAACCAGCTTTTTCACATTTTTTCTCCTTTCCCCCCCTTTTTCCAGTTTTTTCTCAATTTTCCATTTTTTCCACTCCTCCCATTTTCTCCCCATTTTTTTCCCATTTTCTCCCCATTTCTGTCCAATTTTTCCCCATTTTTTCTGGCTTTTTCCCATTTTATTCCCTTTTTCCCCATTTTTCCAGTTTCCCCCCATTTTTTACTGTTTTTCCCCCCATTTTTTCCTATTTTCCCCATTCCCAACCCCATTTTTCCCGCTTTTTCCTGGTTTTTTCCCATTTTTTCCCAAATTTTCCCATTTTTTCCCAGTTTTTTCTCAATTTTCCACATTTTTTCCACTCCTCCCATTTATCCATAATTTTTTCCCACTTTCTCCCCCTTTTTTCCATTTTTTTCCTATTTTTTCCATTTTTTTCCTATTTTTTCCCACTTCCTCCCTTTTTTGACTACTTTTCCAGCTTCCCCCCACTTATTCCTATTTTTCCCCACTTTCTCCCCATTTTTTCCATTTTCCCCCATTCCCAACCCCATTTTTCCTGTTTTTTTTTCCTGTTTTCTCCCAAATTTTCCCAGGTTTTCCCAAATTTCCCCTCACCTGTATCGATGCACGAAGACGCCCTTGAAGATCCCGTTCATCAGCGCCTCCAGCTCCTCCTGCTGCTCCCTGAGCTGGGAATTCCCAGGAATTCAGAGCCCCAAAATTCCCAAGATTTCACCCAAATCCCCAAAATCCCGAAAATCCCACCCAAAATCCACCAAATCCCCCAAAATTCCCACCAAAATCCCACAAAACTCCACCCAAATTCTATCAAAATCCCCTTCCCAGAACCACGAATGATCTCCCAGAATTTTGGACTCCAGACCCCAAAATTCCCCCAAATCCATCCAAAATCCCCAAAAATCTCCCCAAAATCCCAACAATTCCCTCAAAATTCCCACCAAAACCCACCAAAAATTGCAGCAATTCCACCCAAAATTCCTCCCGAAATTCCACCCAAAACTGCTGGAATTTCCCCTTAATTTTACACCAAAATTCCCCCTAAAATCCCCCAATACCCCAAAAATCCCTAAATTCTTGCCCCCAATTTCGCCAAAACCCACCCAGAATTTCCAACAAAATTCCCACAAAATCCCTCAAAATTGCCGCAGAATTCCCAGAATTTTCCCCCAAAAATCCCCCGAAATTCCCATAAAATCCCCCAAAATTCCCACAAAATCCCCAAAAATTTCCAGAATTTCCCACAAAATCCCTCTAAATTCCTACAGAATCCCCAGAATTTCCCACAAAATCCCTCAAAAGTCCCCCAAAATTCCCCTCAAATCCCTCAATGTTTCCACAAAATCCCGCAAAATTCCCCCCAAAATTCCCGGATTTTCACCTAAAATCCCTCAAAATTCCCACAAAACCCCCCAAAAATTCCCCCAAAATTCCTAGAATTTCACCTAAAATCCTTCAAAATTCCCACAAAATCCCCCAAAATTCCCATAAAACGCCTCAAAACTCACACAAAATTCCTAGACTTTCACCTAAAATTCCCCCAAAAAATTTCCAGAACTTCACCTAAAAACCCTCAAAATTCCCAATAAATCCTTCAAAATTCCCAGAATTTCACCTGAAACCCCTCAAAATTTCCCCCCAAATCCCCCAAATTCCCGTGTCCCACCTGGTGCTGCTGCTCCTGGAGCGATTCCAGCCTTTCCGTGCCCCTCCTGCCAGGATCTTTGCCCTTCTCTGCCTGGAATTGGCGCTGGGAATTCTCCTGCTGGAGCCCCACGCTCAGGGCCACCTCCACCAGGGAGCTCATCAGCTTCAGGGCTGGGAAATTCCAGGGAAAAACGGGAAAATTGGGAAAAAACAGAAAAAAAAAATTAAAATCGGGAGAATTTGACAAAAAAAAAATCGGGAAAAAATCAGGGAAAAAATGACAAAAACAGGAAGAAATGGTGGGGAAACATCTGGAAAATGGAGGAAAAAACCAGGAAAAACGACGGGAAAAAGCAGGAAAGGAAACACGGAAAAACCAAGGAAAATGGCAGAAAAAAACATGAAAATGGGGGGAAAAACAGGAAAAGGGGAGAAAATCAAGAAAAATAATACGAAAAATACCGGAAAAAAACAGGAAAAATGGTGGGACATAATGCGAAAAATTGGGAAAAATGGCAGGAAAAAAGAGAAAAAGAGGGAAAATGGCAAAAAAAACCACAGGAAAATGGGGGGAAATGAAAGAAAAAAACAGGGAAATGGGGGAAAAAATCAGGAAAAATAGTGCGGAAAAAACGGGGCAAAAAACAGAAAAATGGCAGGGAAATCAAGGAAAAATCAAGAAAAAAACATGAAAACAGAAGAAAAACAGAAAAAATGGGGGGAAATAATGGACGAAAAAAATCAGGAAAAATGGCAGGAAAATCAAAGAAATCGGGGAGAAATCAGGAAAAAAAACCAGGAAAATGGGTGAAAAATGGGGGAGAAATGGCAGAAAAAAACCAGGAAAATGGGGGGAAAATGGGGGAAAAATGGGGGAAAAAAAAGGCAGAAAAAACCAGGAAAATGCGGGGGAAAACCAGGAAAAACGGAGGGGAAAAAATGGGGAAAAAACATGAAAAACGGCGGGAAAAATCACGAAAACTGAGTAAAAATCAGGAAAAAATGGCAGGAAAAACTGGGGAAAACCCAAGAAAATCGGGGAAAAATCAGGAAAAAAAAAGAAAAATAGGGGGAAAACTCAGGAAAAGAACAGAAAAATGGAGGGAAAAATGAGGAAAAAATCAGGAAAAATGAGGAAAAAAGCAAGAAAAATCAGGAAAGAAATCAGGAAAAATCAGGAAAAGTAAGGAAAAAATCAGGACAAGTAAGGAAAAAATCATGAAAAATCAGGAAAAAATCAGGAAAAATCAGGGAAAAAATCATGAAAAATCAGGAAAAATGAAGGAAAAAATCAGGAAAAATCAGGGAAAAAATCATGAAAAATCAGGAAAAATGAAGGAAAAAATCAGGAAAAATCAGGAAAAATCACGAAAAGTGAGGGAAAAAATCAGGGGAAATCAGGAAAAAATCAGGAAAAATCACGAAAAATGAGGAAAAAAAATCGGGAAAAATTAAAGGAAAAAAGCTGGGAATGAGGAGTTACCTGCAAAGGTGCCGGTGTGGCGGAAGGCGCGGACCTGGGAGTCGGAGAGGCCGGTGAGGAAGGAGAGCCAGGAGTCCATGAGGAACCCGTCCCGCAGCTCCCGGTGGCGCCCGCGCAGCACCAGGGCCCCCAGCAGCTCCGAGAATCCCGCCCGGAATCGGCGCCAGCAGCGGGAATTGCAGCTCAGGGGGTACTCGGGGGAGCTCTGGGGAAAAGGAGGGGAAAAGGGGGTTTTTGGGAGGAATGGTGGAAAAGTTACAGGGGAACGGTGCAAGAAATTCTGGGGGAAGGTTGGGATTTCTGGGAGAAATGGTGAAATTCTCGGGAGAAACGGCCCAAAATTCCAGGGGAAATGCCCCAAAAGTTACAGGGGAAAAGCTTGGAATTCTTGGGAGAAACGACAAAAAATTCCCAAGGGAAGCGCCTCAAAAAATTATAAGGGAAAAGGTTGGAATTCCTGGGAAAAACGCCCCAAAATTCCAGGGGAAATGCCCGAAAAAATACAGGGGAAAAGGTGGGAATTCTTGGGAGAAACGACAAAAAATTCCCAAGGGAAGCGCCCCAAAAAATTACAAGGGAAAAGGTTGGAATTCCTGGGAAAAACGGGCCCAAAATTCCAGGAGAAATGCCCGAAAAACTACAGGGAAAAAATCTGGAATTCCCAGGAGAAACGACAAAAAATTCCCAGGGGAAACGCCCCAAAAATTCCCAGGGAAAACACCCAAAAAATTACAAGGGAAAAGGTTGGAATTCCTGGGAGAAACAACAAAAAAATTCCCAAGGGAAACACCCAAAAAATTACAAGAGAAAAGGTTAGAATTCCAGCAGAAACGCCCAAAACTTCCAGAGAAAGAAGCTTGAAATTACCAGGAAAAAAAGCTCAAAATTTCTGACAAAAAAAGCTCAAAATTCCTGAGAAAAAAAAAAAAAGCCAACAATAAAATTCCATGGAAACCCCCCAAAATTCCATGGAAAAGCCCCAGAATTCCATGGAAAAGCCCTGGGATACCTCGTTGAAGGTCTCAGTGAGCCTGCGGATGATCTCGGAATTCTGCAGATCCCGGAACATCTCCAGGGTCACCACCCCTGCAAAATCCCAGGATTTGGCTTTTCCCATGTCCCAAATCCCAGGAATTCCTCCTTTTTCCCACTCCCAGCTCCAGGATTCCCCATTTTTCCCCATCCCAATCCAATTTTTCCCCATTTCCCCCAGTTTCCCCCCCTTTCCATCATTCTCAATCCCATTTTTCCCCATTTCCCCCAATTTTTCCCATTTTCTATTTCCCCTCGTTTCCTCTTACTTTTCTCCCTTTTCCTCGTTTTTCCGTAAGTTTCCCTGTTTTTTGCACTTTCCCCTCATTTTTCCCGTTGTTTTTCCCCATTTTCCCCTCCTGTTTTTCACCAACTTTCCCCCGTTTTTCCCAGATCTTTTTTCCTGTTTTCCCCAGCTATTTCCCCCCATTTCTGCCACTTTTTTTCCCATTTTTCCCCAACTTTCCCCCCCATTTTTCCCGGGTTTTTTTCCCATTTTCCCGTTTCTCCCATTTCTCATTTTTCCCCCCATTTCTCCCCCCATTTTCCCGGGGTTTTTTCCCCATTTTTCCTGGGCTTTTCCTCCCTTTTTCTCCGGGTTTTTTCCCTGTTTCTCCCCCTGTTTTTCCCAGATTTTTTTCCCATTTCTCCCATTTTTTTGCCCATTTCCCCCCCCCATTTTCCCCAGGCTTTTTTCCCATTTTTCCCCAACTTTCCCCCCCATTTTTTCCCGTTTTTATTTTCCCATTTTCCCCCATTTTTCCCGTTTTTTTCCCCATTTTCCCCAGCCATTTCCCCCCGTTTCCCCCCGATTTTCACCAGCTATTTCCCCCCTTTTTCCCCATTTTCCCCAGCTATTTCCCCCCATTTTCCCCAGCTATTTCCCCCGGTTTTTCCCCACTTTTCCCAGTTTTTTCCCCGTGTTTCCCACCTGCGCAGCCGCAGGAGCGCACGGTGAAGTTGAGCAGCTCCAGGAACGCCGAGTCCCGGTCCCGCCGGTACCACCCCAGCCACTCATCCACCACGGGCTGCCAGGGAAAAATGGGGATTTGGGGTTAAAAACTGGGATTTTGGGAGAAAAAATAGGATTTGGGGGAAAAAAAATCCAGTTTGGGAAAAAAAATTAACTATTTCGGCAAAAAAATGGGAGTTTTGGAGGGGAAAAATGAGAATTTTGACACAGAAATGAGGATTTGGGGAGAAATAAAACAGGGATTTTAGAGGAAAAAAACCAGAGATTTTGGAGGAAAAAACAGGGATTTTGGGGGGGAAAAACCCCAGGAATTCTTGGGAAGAAACAGGAATTTGGAAGGGAAAAAAGCAGAAATTGTCGGAAAAAAAAACCCAGTAATTTGGGAGGAAAAAAACCCAGGAATTTTAGAAGGAAAAGAAAAATTTCCTGGAAAAAAATGGCAATTTGGGGGGAAAAATGGGAATTTAAAGAAAAAAAATAAACAGAATTTTTGAGGGGAAAAAAAACAATGAAATTTCGAAAAGCAAGTCGTATATTATGAACAAAAAACCAAGGATTACGGAATCAAAAAACTAGAATTTTGGGTAAAAATTCAGAAAATATTGGGTTAAAATGTGGAAAACTTTAGGTTTAAAATGGGAAAATTTGGGGTAAAAATTGGGGAAAATTTGGGTAAAAAATTCAGAGGATTTGGAAAATATTGGGGGATTTTGGGTAAAAATTGGGAAAATTTGGCGAAAAAGAACAGAAAATTTGGGGTAAAAATGGGGAAAATGGGGGAAATCTTTGGTGAAAATGGTGGAAAAACTTGAGTAAAAATACAGAAAATTTTGGGTAAAAATGGGAGAAGTTTTGGGGTAAAAATTGGGAAAAATTTGAATTAAGTACTCAGAGGATTTGGAAAAAATTGCCCAAAATTATTCCCAATTTTTTGGGTACCTCCATAGCAACTTTTCCTGAAAACACAGCAGCAAAGAGGGAATTCTGGTCAGAATCTGCCCCATCCCCACTGGAAATCCGGGAGCGCTTTGGGACCTGTGGGAAAACAGGGAAAAAAAGGGGAAAAATGGGAAAATCAGGGGAAATTTAGGGGAAAAATTGGGGGGAAATTGGGGGAAAAGTTGGGGGAAATTGGGGAAAAATTGGGGGAAAAGTTGGGGGAAAACCAGGGGAAAATGAGGGACAAATCAGGGAAAATTGGGGAGAAATCAGGGGAAAATTGAGGAGAAACCAGGGGAAAACTGGGGAGAAAGGTGGGGAAAAGCTGGGGGAAATCGGGGGAAAACCAGGGGAAAATAAGGGAAAAAGCAGGGAAAATTTAGGGGAAAAATTGGGGAAAAAGTTGGGGGAAATTGGGGAAAAAACAGAGGAAAATGAGAGATAAATCAGGGAAAATTGGGGGAAATTGGAGAAAATATGAGAAAAATTGGGGGAAATTTAGGGGGAAAATTGGGGGGAAATTTGGGGGAAATTGGGGAAAAACCAGGGGAAAATGAGGGAAATTGGGAGGGAAATGGGGGAAATTTGGGGGGGAAATGGGGGAAATTGGAGGAAAAGAAATGAAAAATAAGAAGAAAATCAGATGAAATTTGGGAGAAAATTGGGGAGAAAATGGGGGGAATTGGAGAAAAAACAGTGAAAAATAAGGAGAAAATAAAGGGAAATTTGGGGGGAAATCGTGAAAAAATCAGAGGAAAATGGGGGAGAAATCAGGGGGAAATTGAAAGAAAAACAGGAAAAACCAGAAAAAATTGAGGAAAAATTGGAGAAAGTTTGGCAGAAAAAAATCAGGAAAAAATTGGAGGAAAAGAAGAGAAAAATTCCAATTTTGGGGGGGAATTTGTGGGGGGAAAGTGGGAATTACTGGAGGGGGGGCTGCTCTGGAGGGTCCCCGTTTGCTCCGGGGGTGCAGAGAGGCCTCGAAGTCGCTGCAGGAGTCGGAATCCGCTGGGAAATCCCTGTGGGAATGAAAAGGGTGAGGAAAAATGGGAATTTCAGAGAAAACGGGGATGGGGTGAGGGAAAATGGGATCAAAAGGGGTTGGGGAGAGGGAGGAAACTGGGGAAAACTGGGGAAAACTGGGAAAAACTGGGAAAAACTGGGGCAAACTGGGGCAAACTGGGGCAAACTGGGGCAAACTGGGG
>JAHLSL010012445.1:5356-25356 GCA_025920805.1 Petroica traversi
CGAGTTCCGGCCGCGCTGGAGCCACGCGCTCCCTCCTCTGCTCTTCTCTTCCTGCTTCCTGCTGCCGCTCCGCCTCTTCCTCCACCTTCACTTTCACTGTCTTCCTTAGACCAACTTAAAGCTGCAGAACTTAATGTCCAGCATAAGCCAGGGGACGATTGGGGATACAAACAGGCCATATGGCTAACCCAGGACAGACCTGGCTAAAATAAATATTCCCACAGACACAGATCCTGAAGAAGCATGAAACAGAACTACTGACAAAAATGACATTCATAATTAGTTTATACTCAAATATGGAGATAGCCCTGAATGCAATGTAAAAATAAACTTTGGACAAATTTTTGTGGCTTGCCAGAAATGATCACCACTGAAAAACACTCCCAGAAAGAAGATTTTCAGTAAAAAGCACCAGGAATGGAGAGATTCTGACAACTGCTTTTGAAGGAGTTGGATTTTTATCATGTAGCTAGAATGATCACTAGCTAGCTGTTATGGTGTTTCAGTGATGGCAGAGCAGTCTGGCCCAAGTTTTAATTCTTTAATGGATGCATTAAATCTATTTTTTCAGAATTCATACTTGAACAGAGATCAGATTGGTAATAGATTCTACCAGGCTTCTGCCAGATTTTACTGATGTAGCAATGACTAGGGAAAGACATCTTCTTACAGAAAATATGGAAATTTGCACAGAAGCTGCAGTCTGACCAACTTTGTGCCTGAACTGACAAAATCTGCCTGAATCTTCAGTTTAAAGATGTCTCTGCATGAGAATTGGCTACAGAATAGGAGTTATTATCAGGACTACCACATACAAGAGGAAAGTATTATGGTTATCATGAATATGTAAATAATTTGTCACTTTTGTAAAAGCCATTGCCAGAAAAGGCACAAAAGGAAATACAAACATTTTCAAAACTGAACACATTCATCTCTGGATACAAAATTCAAATTAATTAAGAAAGTGATATAATATGACCATCTCAGGATAGGGATAGAATAAAGATACTTTTTCTGTGTTGTTTTCACCACAAAGTATGCTGGCTATGTCAGGAATGAGCTAAAATAACATGGCAGGAGATAAATCAGCTGCTCTCTGACTCAGAGGCACAGTGAGAGGAGCTAAGCCCATTACAGAGAAATGCCAGTGCAAGCTGGTACCAAGGCTTGTTCCATTGTCACTGCTCCTCTGAGGATTGTCCTGCACATCAGTGTCCTGGCTGGGTCTCAGGTGTCTGAGCACAGCGAGCCCTGCAGCTGTACTTGGCAAATGTCCAGTGGCACAAGGGACTTCTCCATGGCTCTGATGTGGGACAGACCCTGCATGTTGATCCCTGTGGGAAACCTGTTTTTTCTGAGTGAAAACCTAAAATCACTTAATTCTGAGCAAGATATTACTTGAATTTAAAGCCATCAATTACTTAGTCTTTTCATAATAGCTCTGGATTGATTATCAGAATAATTTCCCTGTTCTATTTTGTTAATAGAGAAGTACTTTTCTCGTGCCTTTGTCACCTTCATATTCCTTCAAAAGTACACACAAGTTAAGGATGCAAAATAAACAATTTATTCTCAATAATCATTTGGCTGCATCTACATTTTCATTTAGATCGAGAGAGGCACCTTTGAGGCAAACATCTTGGCCATCCCCACTTTCCATACTCACCCTGCAGCCTTGGGACTGGGTTCCTTTTCTCTGAGCAGCGAGACACCTGATATTCTCCAACCACAAACAAGACATTCTGCCCACAGATCACACGTGAGCCAGCCAAACACAACCTGCTAAAGTGCTCTGAGAGCTGCAGGACCAGCAGCGTTCCCTCCTTTGCTCTCTGGAGTCTCTGGGTGAGTCTTTACGGGCCAAAGACTCTGTCTGAGCAACTCCTAGAATTTCTCTCCAATGCTTTTTGGCTTAAAAGAAAGTAAGGATGGGTTTGAAAACTCCATAGACATTGTTATTGAAAGCAAAAGTTGGCATTAAAATATTCTTAATATTTAGTTCACTTACAAAGTGCTATCCTACTGTATGGAAAAAATGCCAAGTATAAAGAGGCTTCTTGATTACAAGACAGATATTCTAAAGTATGTCAGTTACATGAGCCTAACATACTTTAAATCCAGCAGATATTTTGCAAATTTTAACTGCTGTACTTCGTAGTTTAGGCTCAGAGCAACTATTTCCTTTTCATATGAAAAAACTTCATAGTGGTGTTTTAAGCAGAATGACTGAAGCAGTGCAAGGCCAACACAAATTCACAGCTTTCTCTGTATGAGCACTGAGCTTCAAATATCAGCATATAGATGCTGACACCTTTAGATGTTCTGCAGATAAGGATTATCACTGTGCACAGCACTGCCTTTCATAAATGCAATGCTCATGCTTTGCAACCTGGTTGTTTTTTGATTTTTTTTTTTTTTTTTACTTTTAAAACATTCCAAAATGGAAATTACAGTTCAGTTGTGTGCACCCTGTGATTTTACTCTGCATCACATCACAAAAGACACCATAGCCATGCCTTAGGCCAGCACGTGTCAGCATCTGAAAGGACTCTGGCTGGAAAACAAGAAGGTGTGCTCAGCCTGATCCAGGATCTTCTGCAGCCCAGAGCAAAGGATCCAAAGGAATACTCCAGAGGGAAGATGGAGCTGTTAAAAACAACATGCAGAGAATTTAGGGAGTGCTTCAAGCAAAGCACATGGGTGAACTATGGCTGTGTTATTGCTACAACAATCCCATACTGAGAGCTCTATAATCTTTATGATTTATGTTAATAAGAGGATTCTTTTAAGAGAGGGAAAACAAATATTTGTGCTAATCAATTGAATTTTTCTTTCTTCATCTCTATTTTCCCTTCAGGTTACAGCATGTGGGAAGAAGAAAAATTAGATAAAATTAATCCATCTACTGCTAGACTGATCTTAATGCACTCAGAAAAGATCCAGACTGTTTTTTATATCGATGACCACATGGCACAAGAACAACAAAAATCTAGATCTTTTAAATGTACTTTTTAATTCAGAGGAAATTTAAACACTTATGCAGTCTGTCAATTACCCCTGACCCAGAGAATAACTGTGTGTTTAAATCCCTTCCTGTAGAACAAATTCATTTAAAGTAAAACTTGTTTAAGGGACAGTTTTCTGTAAAAGGTGAAATACACAACCCTAAATAGGCACACAGACCACGCATAAAGTTTATTCTTCAGAGATAACTATAGAGATAAAGTTGGAGATTCAAGCCTGGGGGGCAATTTACAATCTTCCAATGTATTTCAGAACTGAAAACGATGAAAGTGGGATGTAGACCATTTCTTTGTTGTTTTAAATAAGTGCGTACCATGCACAAATCTATACACACATTTGTATGTGCACAAAAACAGAAAAAATGAACTCCTTTTTTAAATGAAGGTCTAGATTATTTCAGCTATATGTTCCAAGTTTACCTTTTCAATTGTAATTGATGAGGAGATGGCCATTAGAGGGAAACACTAATCAAAATCTGTAGTCAGTGCAATAATTTAATTAATAAATCAATGCCACTTGTTGATGAAAAAGCCCGGCTAAGCAGTGCAGGCCTTCCTACACGAAGAGCTAAGAAGTTTGGTACTCAACTCTGCAACTTGTGGGTGTTTGGAATTCACCTAAACTCTTCTTTAATGTCATACAAAGGAAGATACTGTGTATTGAAATCAGAGCCACGCCAGCTGATTCCCCAGGCCAGGATCTGTGTTCCCTGCAGACATGAGCTCATGTCTTGGCATTCCCGGGGAGCACTGGCACTTCACACACTCCAGCCTGTGAGAGCAGGCTGGGGAGGATTACAGGGCTGTGCTGCACAGCACTTATGACAGGAATGCTTTGGGATCCCTGCTCTTTGTTTATCTCCCTCCTTTCTGACCACACCAAATGCTGCTCCACCTATGGAGTGGTTTGGTCACGTATGATCTAATTAGAGTCAGCCTGCACACACACAATGCTCGATTCAGTGACAATTTGGGATGAATGGCCAGATGTGTCTGTGCTGGGGAAGTACTCAGACAAGTACTGACTGGGGGCTGGAGGGAGGCAGGGGAATGCACAGTGAAATAAACTTTTTACCTTGTGTCTATTTCGTAACGTGCTAAGAAATAACCATGAACCAGAGAACAGTGGCATAAAGAGCAGCCATAAATCCAAGGTCAAACTTGCACCAAAACCCAATAAATAAGCATCTCATTTCCTCATCTACCCACCCACTTTTAAAAAAATAATTAAACAGTTGACCCTGTGAGGTGTTAACTTCTTGAATAATCCCTATATGGGACTTTTCTTAATTTCTGTGGAGGAAATTAAAAAAATTCTCAAGAGAAAAATATTTTGAAAACATGTACATTGAGGCTGGTTGTTGCAACATACAAGTCTGATAGAAAACATTTTTATAACTGGATATATTTTTAATGAATTTATAAAAGATTATAATTGAAATACAGTGAAAATACATGATATTTTAAACAAAATCTATTCAGGCCCTATTCTTGCTCCTACTAAAGACAATAGCAGGGTTCTATTGTGATGCATTAATAAGGCCAAAAATATAGTGTTGGTGTTTGTATAAAATACATCTGATTCAATCTGGGATTCTTGTTTCTAATGTGAAATCTTTTTCAGCATAATACAATGTCCCCATCATACATGCCTCAAGAGACTACAATCCTAAAACAAAACAAAATCATAAATGCTTCTTGATGGTGGGCTTTTCTTTTTGATCCATTCAGGTCTTCCAAAGACTAAAATGTTCACAGAAACAAAAAACAAAGAAAAGTTTTCTGCCTGCTGAAGTTACCGACTGACAGGTAATCTCCTTGTGCAGTTATGAGATTAGAAGTCTTCTACTGACAAAAAAAAAAAAAAGAAAAGAAAAAAAAAAGAAATAAAAAAGAAAAACTTTTGACAGAAAATGTTAAAAAATTTTTAAGAATACTCACACCCAAACCAGGTGTAACACAGAGGTATGCTGAAGTCATCTCAAAATTAAAAAAAGTAACTGTAGGCTTATTTTCTTACAGATTCATTCAGGAAAACATAAAAGTTCACCACCTATGTGTGTATTGATAGATAAATATTTTAGCTTCAGCCAACAGTTAATTCTGAATATCTATTGAGAATAAACTTTGATTATGACTTGTGTTTATTTACAACAAATATCCAAATATGACAGTTCAGGTCTGATTTTCCAGTCTGTGTTGCTATGTAATTGCCGCATTCAGTCACTTCACAATCACATGAAGAAATAAGGCAAACTAAATAAGATATTTAACTTGCAACATCTGCACTCTCTATTACTCAGATGTTCCCAGGCTCATTCTAACAGGCACCATCACTTTATTCTCTCTGAAAAGTTCCTTAAACCCAGAATATGAAAGAAAACTCCAAAACTGAGCACCTGTGATTGATTTTAACTCTGAGGAACACCTCACATGATAAATATTTCACTCCCTGTTACAGCTTAGCTGGAACATTATGATCAGAAATGAGGTTATCTCCATTTTCTTAGTGTTCAGTACTAAGTACCTGCTTCCTAGGCTTTACCAGAAAGAGCTGTCAAACAGCACTGCCCCATCCTGACCTGCATAAAACTTCTTGTTGTTCTCTTGAGTCAAGAAATGGAGTTTCTTCTTGAAAACAAAGCCTGAAATTACTAAAGTTTGTGATACAACAAAAAGGAAAAATTCTGCTTTTAAAATCAGGCTTTCCTGGAAGAGAGACAGATCATATGGCAAGTTGATTTCCTGAGTGATAACAGGAAATTGTGAGGGCTTCCTGTAGGTAAATAAATAATGCCTAGTACTCAGTACAATAATTTGCCACGGGAAAGAATCTAAAACTTGGATATTCACCCACTTTCCCGCTGTGGAAGATTGAAGAAAGCAAAATAAGACATAAGTTCTACTGTTATGCAACAGTTACAGAAACAAGATTTAGAGTTCTCACTATAGTAATGAAACTGCTGAAAGAACAAGTTTAGCTAAGCTAAAATTAAGACAGCAAATTACAAAACTGCTTTCATGCTGCCCATAAAGTTGACCTAAACCCAGCAAAATGCTCCTGTTCTCTTCTCTTGAGCCTGATAAACCCCACAGCAGAAATCTAACACTGTTTTAGGCACTGCAGAGCAAATCTTGTTTTGTAAAATTCACTGAGTTATTTTAGCTTTCCCACAGCTATG
The DNA here is from genome assembly GCA_025920805.1 of Petroica traversi. NCBI lineage: Eukaryota > Metazoa > Chordata > Aves > Passeriformes > Petroicidae > Petroica > Petroica traversi. Next base: position 11,562 of record JAHLSL010012445.1, read on the forward strand.
CACTGGTTAAAGTAGATAGACATACCCACATCTAAAGTGCTATTGATCAAAGAATTCCTTAGAATATCTACTTGTCAAAGGTAGGTTGGTTGTAGGACAGGTTAATAGGCTGTGTTTTCCCAGATGCATTGATATCTTTCAGGAATACTATGGAACTTCAGACAGTTCTTTTAATGGCCTGGGGAAACCTGCAGGGTGGTACTGTTAAATTTCGTAGAATTTAACTTTCAGAAAGAAGTTTAAGTATGTATATATGTTCTGCTCACTGACTTTTAAACTAATCAGTGGCATGAATTGATAACTTTAATATATTTTTAACGACTTCCACTTAAAAACTGTTACAAACCCTCTCTAAGCCCTTCTCCCAAATGATGAGGAACGCAGCCTAATTTTGAACAAATTCACCTCAGAATTAATAGAGGTATCTATGATGTTACCAAACAGAAGCCAAGTTATGAGAACCATATCAAGGACATATAATTGATATGTGTAACTTCTGTATAGAAATGAATTTCTAATCTAGATGCATGGTTATGTTTTTATGCCCCCAGAGAAAAAGAGGCATAACCAAATGCAAAACCATGATTAAGAGTGGCAGTGCAGGGAATAAACACAGTTTTCCTCCCCCTTTATTTTGCATTTTATAGACAATCACATAAATCACCAGTAATTTTACACTTATAACGATCTTTAATAACTGGGAAAAACACATTCATTATTTCTAGAATTAGCAATTTACAGTCTCTGTCCTCACAGACAAATGGCATAAATTCAAATGAAAAACAAAACCATAGTTCTTTAACTTCCAGAGAAGTTATTTGTATAAACTATACATTTCTTTTATCATATTTAGCACATATTGTCCCACTTTTAATTAAAACATTTTCAATATTTTTATACATATATCATGCCATATTTTCATTATCGTAAGAAACAAAATAAATATATATATATTCTTATTGGATTTGGGAAGGATAAGAGAATGTCTCAAGTCAAGGAAGAATAGAAGAGAGCTAAATACAGTAAAAATCACTGCCATGCATTCAAATATCAAGCTTACCCGACATGTCCTTAGAACAAAAAAATGGGAGTCTTTCCAGTGATCAATGTTTATTTCTGACAGACACAGTAACCACATAGTTACAATTTAGAATTTGCATTCTTGGGTGCTGTTAAATATAGTTGGTCATGTTAACTGTGTGATCATCACCATCATAATGTTCAATTTTGTAAACCACTAAGGAATGCTCATGGAATTGGCCTCCAGAAAGGGCAAACATCAGCAGGCTGCTCAAAAGAGAGGTACTAACAAAAACCCAAATGCTCTCAAACCTTTTTGGGTGCAAAAATTTCAGGTTATATAATTTAAACATAGGAGCACAACTAAAGAGTTATGCTTTAGTATGGAAAAATAAAAATTGGTATCCTGTTTGGAAATGTATGGTTTACAAGTGCAAACACAAAATCCTGGGACCACAGAGTGTTGAGCTGATGCCTCCAGCTGTCTCTATGTTCCTACATTCATTTCTCATAACTAAATCAAAGAAAATTAGTTTACATATGCCATTATTTTTAATGGCTTAGGAGAAATAACTGGGGTAGGTTGTGCATGGCAACTAAGGAGTTATAGCTGTGTGTTGTGTGGGCAATCACATGATTTCACTGCAGAGGGTTTCTGTACACAAACAAAACCATATTTATTCACACCAGCAAGGCAGCCATGAAGTCCTGAACTGAATGGGATTTTTCAGTTTTATTTACTCTGCCTTTTGTTTTAAAGGACAGTGTAACAGATGTTGAAGGGACATGTTTTCCACTAGCTTGAACAGATTCTTCTTTATTATTACATTATTGTGCTTCTTATTCTATTCCCTTATTAGTAAAAGGTATCAATCAAGACAACACAAAACCTAGAGATTCCTGCATTTCAAGAAGAATATGAACATTGCTACATTGTCATCAACCCAGCCCAGCTGAGTCCCTGGCACTGACCTTGCCACAAAACAAAGGTAACAGGACTCAGGGATAACTTGCAAAAATGAGTTCTGGGATTTCATTAAGTACCCAGAAGGAAAAAAATGTAATGAGCCTTGTGTTGAAATCCTGTTCTTTATCTATTTTATGCAAGGGTATTTTTATAGGGTTTTATTTTCATCTTAGTTGAGCCACTGTTTGTCATTTTTACTTGAAATAAAATATCTGTACTCTTTTTGAAGACAAAGCTTTAACCTATTTTTTTTAATTATTATTGTAGCTTTCTTTCCTAAGCCTATGAAAAAAAAAGTTTCAGATGATGATGTTGATGGAACAGCATTACAATATTTTGCTATCATTACCTTTCCTAATTTTATACAATGTCAGAGTTGACTTCCTTCCATTAATCTTATTTACTATAGGGATTCCTAGATGATTTTATCAGTTTTTGAGTTGGTAGGTCTTAAATTGTAAAAATAATGCCAATGATTCTTTCAGTGAGAATTACCTTTTCCATTAATGTATTTAATTTATCATCATGTCCATTTCCTTAATATTGATGGGTTTCTCTGGACTTCTGTGATTAATGTCCAGCCTTAATCACACCCAAAAATTTTATATCACTTGTGCATTTTTCTTCTTTGGGATATTTTATATCATCTTTTGCAAATCTAAGCAAACACAGCAATACATTTTTTAGCATTACAAAGAGGGATTAGTGGTGAACTTAAATATTTGTTCCTGCAATTATTTGCACTGATGCACACATGCAAACACACATGGCCAAAACAGTGCCAAAAGTAATGCAGGTTTAAAGTTAAATTTTTCCCATCTTAAAAGCATCTCCTGTTTCCTCAGTTCCCTCAAACGTGCTTCCTGTGGAAGGTATAGAAGATATAGGAGAATATGTTTTTAGGTATTAGAGCTATTTCAAGATTCTGTACCATTGGATATTGAACATGAAGATACAGTAGGTGCTGTTCAGTAAGATTATTTGATTTTCTTCTAGCAAAAAAAAATTGTGAAAATAATATAGATGTTAATTATGATGGGACCTGGCAGAGCACTTTGTAACATCTACTTTTATGTGGATGTGGATATTAAACTATTCAAATGAATGATCTAAAGGAATAGTCCAACTTCAATGTCAGATTTTCCTGGAAAAAAACCAAAAAACCATGACCAACATTTAAAGATTTTTCTTGGAATACTTAGACAATTTTTCTTCTGTTAAACTTCTTCATTCCTGCCATTATAGTGGCAGGAATGTTTTCCTAAAGTTTCTTTTTGGTGTTTTTGTTCCTTATGTAGCAGGTCATTCCATTAGGTAACCCTCCAAGTGACCCAAAGGAGATATATTAAAATCTAGTAATACAATGCCCCTGGACTATTTTACATAATAAGAATTTTTTTCTTTCCAACTCCCAGATGTTGCTAAAGGACAGGAAAAAAAAGACCTGTAAAATTCTTCATCATGAATCTTTTTTTTTCCTGCAAATCCCTTTTTTCCCCCCTTTCAAAAGCAATTCTGAATAGAGGTAAAAGAAGACAAAACTTGACCTTTTGTGATCCCAGCATTAATAGGTCTGTTCATAATTCAATCTGTGTGTGTGTAGAAGCATCCATGTGGAAACATGCAGGCCTGAGAGACATAAAGCCTTTCCCTTTAAACATTATCTGACCCTATGAGTCTTATTCACAAAAGAAGGCTTACGTACGCATAAGTTGAAAAAAAATGCATGTTTTCATTGTGCCACAGAGAGCCTACACATTTTACTCCTCGTTCGCCAGGAAAACTCATCATGGAAGTGACACTTGTACAGGAGCTAGGCAAGGGAATGGTGAAAGAACACAGCGTTGCAAAAAGCCCACAAAAAACCCAGCACATGCAAAGAATAAACCTCTTTTCTCATTAAAAATATAGGAGGGTCATCTCTTCTGCTGCCATGGGTGAGGCAGGGATGTGAGAGGAGTTGCTGTCCCCTGTGTGTTGCAGCCTTGCAAAGCTCTACCTGAGGGGAGCAGCCTGTTTTTCTTGCTGTTCTAGGACTATTTTCTCCTTCCACACTCTGTGCTCACCAAGGTGAGCGATGCCTGTGTCACTTGTACCTGCACTGATAAATATTTATAGTACTGTGGTTATCATTTCACAGATTCTGGTGATGATGATTGTACATCACACTGGTTTCAAGACAATCCTACAAAGTATTCTCTGAGTTAAAGCCTACTGATGCTGCTGTAAATCCACAGCAAACAGGGGTATGAGGTGTTTGTGTTGTCAATGCACAGCAAACAGGAGTGTGAGGTGTTTGTGCCGTCAATGCATGAAGTCCATCTATGAGCAGCATCTCCCCCTTAGTTTGGCTCTGGAAAGTCAGCTGTCAGTTTAAATGCTTGCTTGCCCAGAGCCCACTCCTGTTATCAGAGTCACTTTGCACTGAACCTGTCAATTGGAGCCTGAGCAAGGGACAGGAGACACAGGATGGTAAGAACAGCAATGAGGGTTTACACTTAGTGAGACAAATCCTCAGCTGGGTGGGATCAGCCAAGCTTGGACAGCTGCGCTATTGATTTATACCAAGGTCTGAGCTCAGCAGCTGTAATTGTTTTCTAAACAAGGCAAAACAAACACCATCGGGAATCATGGGGAGGACTTTTCTTAATGAGTAATGAGTGAAGTCATGATGACATTCCCACCAGTTTCCAGCATTTTCCATCCCAGTAGAGGGGAATTACTGTCCAGGTTTTGAGAATCACGTCATGCACCTGTCTCATTCTTCACATGTCCAAATGCTTTCAAAATACAGCTTTAACAGCACTCAGCTTCTAGAATCTCACAGAAGGAATGCTAAGGAAGGAAAGAAATTTAATTTCATGGCTGTTGATTGCTTTAATTGTAAAAAAGAAACAATACTAATCAATAAGTAATCAGAAACCAGGAAAAAACATCAGAAGTAGGGCAGTGATGGTGCCACAATTAATTATTTACAATGATTCAAATGTTCTGATTCAGCAGCTTTTTAAAATGAAAAACCTTTAATATGAAAAATATCACATGTCCCAGTGATACCAATTGTGTTAACAATTGATTAAATAGATCTACATTTTATTATTTTTCAGAGTATATATGGTAATTAATATGCCCACTAGTGTCATACAATACCCTCTGTTCGAATTGCACTTACAAGAAATTGTTGAGTTAGAAAAAAATAGAAGGATGGGGAATATTTAAAGCTAAAGCTTGATCATTTAACATGGAAATACTATGGAATTTGAATTCAGGCTGATGTCAAGTGACACTGAAATTAATACCCACACTGAAGGACACATGAAATACTGACAAGTGATGGAGTTTTCAAAAGACAAAGTAGAGGCCCAGCATTCTCTTAGTGATGGATGTCATCATTCCAGAGAGAACCAGAGAGCTGTGAGTGCCCTGCACCCAGCACCCACTTCCCACTGCACTGCTCAGGGGGGCTCCTCCCTTCCTGCTGGTCACTCCTGCTCTCCCTAGGTGAAGGGTGCTTGGGGTGCCAGGGTGAGCCCCTCCCTGCCCAGGCTCACACTCAGAACCACAGAATCTGTGAGGTTTGAAAAGACCTCTGAGATGATCGAGTCCAGCCCATGACCCAGCACCAGCGTGTCACCCAGACCTTGGCACTGAGTGCCCCATCCCGCCTTTCCTTGAACACTTCCAGGGACAGGGACTCCACCACCTCCCTGGGCAGCCCAGTTCCAATGCCCAGTCACCCCTTCTGTGAAGAAATCCCACTTGAAAGAATTCCAAGGGAAGGGTGACCCACACGAGGTGCTGGGGTACAGGGAAGTGCAGTTCCTGTCACCACTTCCATGGTTTTTTTATTGTGCCAGGAGTCTTTTGGAGGAGAGTTAAAATACTTTGCTCAAGTTAGTGAAAAACCTGGATGGTTTTTGCACGTAATTCCCAACATCAAAATAAATCAAATGGATTTGTATATGTGAGTTATCAACTTACAATCTCCAAAGAAAAAATTTGGTATCTCTAAATTAAGTGAATAATATTATTTATTAGAAAATACAGAACCAAAAACATGTTTGATATTTTGCCCACAATACATATTTCTGTCTTTATCTACATAAATTTCATTGCTCCTTTCACGGCCATCTAAACACTTCAAGGGATGGTTCAGGGCAATATTTTGCTTATGGTAATAATAAATAGTATTTGTCTTATACTTCCATATTTCAGGTAAAAAGTGATGGGTTATTAAAAGCTTATTGGTTTGGTAGATACCTTTTAGCAGAAAGATATAAAATTGCGATGGGACTGGAAAAAGCAATTTAGGCTGACCTCAGGCAGATAATTTAGAATTTGTGCCAAAGTAGTGAGATCAGATTTGAGGTCTACATGTGTGTTTAGTGTGCCTGCTTTATTTAAGAAAAATTTGATTTGTTAGAAATTAGTAAATAACAAGGAGAAGTGTTATTGCTGAGACCAGCTAACCTCAAATACAAGTTATTGGTAGAGATGTGAAATACCATTGATTTAATTCTAAAAACGTTTCTAATTATTCCAAGAAATGGAATGTTAATACACATTTGCAGGTAGCATTCTGATAAGATGCTTTTATTAATAATATCATATCTGAAGGGCTTATTTCTTTTTGCCATCAAGAAACCCACCCTGAAATAATTCTTCACTTTTAACTGCCATCAATTTTGTGCTAATACTTCATTTACAGACTATGCTGACAACTTCACAGCATGAGATATTGTAAGAAAAATGCCTGATTTAATAGCTTTTCATTATAATATTTCCTGCATAATCTTATGATTAGCTTACTGAGCCTTGACATTGTAAACTACATTTTTCCACTAAAAGAACAGAACAGAATTTAATGTTTGTAATTAGAGCAGCAACACCGTTCTAACAAAAGCAAGGAGCTACTTAAATTCTTAACTGAATACTAAATATTTTGCTTTCTTGAAATATCTCTTTTAAAAATTGCTTTACAAGCAAAAAGAACCATAAATTAGAAAAATAAAGAAAATTTGAAGAAAATGCCCTTAGTTTCTTTAGAAAGTTTCAGAGTTGATAAAAAGTATGACCTATACCAAAACCACTTTTGATTATATGAGAAATAAACACTGCAGTCAGGGAGGTTCTCTCTTAAGGAAGAATGAATCCACCCTCTACATGAGGTGGGATGACACTGAACACATTTAGAGGAACCAAATAGGAATATATTCAGTTTTTACCTCATTTCAGCCTTCCCACCCAGTCACTGATTGCTTTTTTTTCCCTTTGTTCCAAATACATGGCAAGGATAAGGAAAGAGAGGACATCATCTTTACATTTTATCATGAAAATAAAGGCAGTGAAGCCATGGGGGGGAAATCAGTCCAAGAAAAAGGGTCAATGAAATTAATTTCTATTCTGGAACAGTGAGGGAAGAATGAAATTGCACTTACCAAAATTCTGTTGGGGGACGGAATAAGGAGCTGTGCACTGCTTCTTACTCAGGACTGGGAACTAGGTGCTTTTGCTTCTCTTTTTATTGATGTTGGATATCAGCAAAAGTCAACCTTTGATTGTTGAGCATGGATCCTAATGCCACTACTCAATTTTTGAATTTTCATGGAGGTAATTTGATCTAGAAGTCAACCTTCAATATATTTTTTTCTTCACAGAAAAGTCTAGAAAAGAGAATAAAGTTAAAGAGTTCAAGTCAGACCACTCAATATGGAACTAGAAAGGCAGAGAACGAAATTGGAGGTGAAGTGCAATAGTTGTCTCCAAAGAAAAAAGGCTTCAGAGACTTTCCAGACTTTGAATAATTGTTCAACAAAAATTTATTCATGATAGTCATCGTTCATCATAAATTCATTTACTTTAATAAGAACTGAGGTTTTCTTGGCCAGCCAGTATTAATACTGGCTTTACAAGGTATTTAGTTGTTTCTGACAAGCAGCATTAAATTCATTAATAGAACTGGATCCTAAGCCAAGGAGATACTAAATTCAAAATAAGAGTCATATATATATATAGTCCAGAAGACTTTTTGTGTGTTCCTAAGCAAGGCACAGAGAATATGTACTTATTGCTCTTGCACAGCACAGCTCTTGCTCCCTCTCTCTCAGAGAAATTACACTTTTATGTGGATCACAATAGCACACAGAAAAAGATGGAAATTCTGAAGATTCAGAAACGTGTATCCCGGAATTAGTTTTGGCAATTATTTTACTGGGTCACTAGGGAGAGGAGTGGTAGAAAATTGTCCCATTTTTTACATGGAGATCACAATGAGCTTCAATGCCAAAAAATAACTTTCCAGGCCTTCAAATGTAGTTTTTATGGTCTTATTTTTGTCTTATTTGTCAACAAAATTGCTTTATATAATTCACTTACTTCTGGCTTTAAACAAAAGTCCTCCTCTATCATTCCCCATAAAAGCTAAAAACAAACTCCAGCTGAAGAATGAATAATGACATCCTACAGACACATGGATTAAAAACCCATAAGAGGCAATTTCATATAAACACATATGACGCTTTCTTACGCATTTTCATATAAGCATTTATAAGTGCATTTGTTCTTTTTTGCATCAAATTGAAAATGGATATATTTTAAATGTTATTAGAGTTCCTTGGCTTGTGATGTAATTGCAAAACTGCAAAAACATTACAAAAAAACACCCCACTTTTCAGAATGAACAACCTAAAAACTTCATCTATCCCAGATACATTTTTCAGTGTTCGCTATTTTAAAGTGGTGAAAGCTCTGCCTAAACCACATGCAGTAGAGGTGAGGTTAAAAAGAAAATTAAGACCATGCCAGTTTTGACAGTTGTCAATATTTTTGTGTGTGTTGTTTAAAACTCCCAGTTTCCAACTCCTTGAGGGGTCCTGTTCAAATACACTTTGAATGTAGGGATTGGCCTCACAGCTGCATTTTCCTCTGAACATTGACAGGTTTTTGCCTTCCCAAGACACCTGTTAGTTGGGATCACCATGAGAGGATCAGTTATTAACTCAGTGTAACCTGGATTTCCTCTTCTGCCCCAAAGTTTGAAACCATTCAGACCGTTCATCAAAATGTGGGAAATGAAACCTCTGGAAAGGCAGAGGGGCTCTGTGTGTGCTCAGCCTGATTGACACCAGTACACCCACAGTTGCCTTCAGCAATTACAGCTCAGAAAGGAAACCAGCAGAACTGGGAGCATATGGGCAAGCTTTTTAGTAAATATAAAAGTTAAAGATGATTGCTCTTAGCGCAGGAAAGCTTTCTTCCTGGCAGGAGCTAAGGCAAAGTTAGCTATACAGGATATGCCTTTCATTTGACATGGCTAAAACTCTGATTCTAAATATGAGAAAATGCCTGGGCACTTGCAGAGGACCTAAGGACTTTATTATGACAAATTCTAAGGGCAGTTTTGAAGCTTTCAGAGCACAAAGACCTGCACTTTTGTGCAAAAGTAAAAAATAAAGTAAAACATCCCCAAAGTAAAATGAAGCAAGAGTTTAAGCCAAAAGAGTTGATTTCAGTCACAGACCTTTGAATCACACATTGCATCCTTACTTCTCACAAATCTTGTGTCCTGTTTTTTCAGAATTTGCTCAGTTTTATTTTTGTATCACTGCTGAATGGAACTGGACTGACTCAAAAAATATGTGAACTGTTGGCTACCCTTCAGACAGAAAATACATGTTTCTGCAGCCCAACGAGTGCAACTTGCCCAATAAAACAAATACTCCTCCATGGCATAATATCTGCCAAAGATCAGGCTCTGTTTCTGCCTGTCCTGATGTGATTCTGAGCACAATACCTGAAGCTGCAGAAGGGACAAAACCCTGAAAGCTCCCAGAGCTGCCGTTCTCAGATTTTCAGAAAGCCTTTGGTGGCCAAGGCGTGAGTCCAGGTCTGGGATCGCTCGATTCAAGGAGTAGAAAAGCCTGCAGCTCCAAGAGGCAGCAGTGCAGAGCAGCTGAGGGTCTGTCCCAGAACATTGGGACACTCAGGGGGAGGGACCAGGCGATTGTGAGCGTGGATGCCTTGAGATCAGAGGAAAACCTGAAGTATCTCAGGGTCCCCACAAAAGGCAGCACAGAAGCTACGCAGAAGAATAGCTCTTCCTTTTCCTCCCCCAAGGCTCCACAACCTGATGAAAATGATGCTGCTCTGAGCTCCTGATCTCCACCCCCATGCCAGCTACACAGGAGTTAAAGATAACAAGATAGGCATTCATTTCTGCAGCAAATTTCTGCTCTACACATGAATTTTTACAGAAAATACTCTTTCCTCATCCATGCTCTCTCAAAAGTTATGCTGATGCCTGGTGTTCCTAGGAAAATAGATAAGAGCAGAGAAATCTAGTTATTTTTTCCCCCTTGCAACTTTTTATTAAAATAAATCTTTGGTAATTCTAACTGGGTTCTAGCAAGGCTTACTGAACATTCAAATATCATAAATCAAGTTAACATTATTGATTCTGACTGGGCAATTAGGTGGAAACTGGTGACCTGTCTGTGCTAACAGAGCTAAATTATGTTAGGAAAAATACATTAGAGAAAGGAAAAGGAAGGAAATATGATGAGCAAAAATATTGTGGGGGAAAATAAACTAAAGATTAAGAGTGAAAGAAATGCAGATAAAAGAAATGCATACACAAAAGTTAGAAATAATACAAATTGGTTAAATCAAGGTGTGACAAGATTAAGTCACAGAATTAGAATAACAAAATTATGAAGTTTCACTGCTGATAGATTAGAAAGGTTAGAAATCCACAATTTGCACTTTCCTCATTTTCTTTTTATAGAAATAGATACACAGCAACCTCTGCAACCCAAAAATCCTCACTTCCTTACATCCTGTAAGGAACACAAAGAATATCCATGTGTATAAAAGGGCTAAGATACATTACTTCCTTCTAACTTCTCATTTCTACACAATTTATGTGAAGTTGCAGCAAAATGCTCACATTTTCCACACTGTGTGCCATGACTAACACAACTTCCCAATATACAGAACCTGGGGAATCAGCAGCAGTGTGGCAATAGCTCCAGTAATCCATTAAATTTCTATATGTTAGTAAAATGCATTGGGAAACACTTTGAGCAACATTTTAATGAGTCCCTAACTGCCTGCGATGTGTAACCAACAAATTGCAGGGCTCAGGAGAACTCTGCATCCTTTCTTGGCAATATTAAATTGTTCCTACAATACAGCTCTTGGGCATTTGCAGCATCATTTAAAGTAATATCTTAGCATTTAAATTTGTGGGAAAAAAAAGAAACAAAGTACTTGTTTGCTTGTTAGAGATAACCCATAGTAATTAAAGAGGACATAAAGAGAATTTTCTTTAAAATAAAATTCTGTGCATATACATGTATGGAGAATTAACTTGTAGAGCACATAAAACCCCCCATAAATGATATATTACAAAAATGCACAAAAGTTAAAAGTTCAATTAATAGCTATTCAAATATTTGTTTAGTTGACGATAGATACAAAAGTATCAGAATAATTCTCAATAAAAAACCATCATGTCTATTAATATTTAGAGGTCATTATTTGTAACCAAACAGAAACAGCTACTGTAAATACCTTTACAATTATGCTTTTTAATGCAGATCAATATAAATAACACTGTTTAACCAAAATTCTCTGACACTCAACCTTCATATCTGTGTTGACAAGATTCTCCAATGGTTTGTTACCATACAAAAGAGTGGGACAAATTACTTATTTATATATACAAAACATGCTTATAAAGGCCAGCTGCAGGTATTTTTTGGAAAGTGCATTTTAATAAGGTCCTATTCAGTGGGGGAACAAATGGGGGAAAAGTAGTTTGCACTACAGAGTTTAGTGCAAGAGCTTTCTCTTTTTCTAACAACGAAATCAATCATTTGTCCAGACTGTGGGGAGTCAGAGTTAGTTACTGAAAAGAGCTCCACATATAAACAAGTCAATAACTCATTGTGTGTTATTGTTGGACTGAAGAAGTCTACTTTCAAAAAGCTGCCCCTGCTTCTCTGTGAATGAATGTCACTGTATTCAGAGAGGGAGAGAGGGCCCTTTTGTTTCTAGCTCTTGCTAACTGCCATTTATGTATGGGAAAAGGGATGTGGCTGCTGGTTGTCCCAGGAAAGCCACAGCATCACCTCCACACAGCCCTGCTCCAGCCTGGCCCTGCTCTTTACTTTTGTAGATGGACTTCTGGCAGAGAATTCAGACGTCTCATCCAGCTCCCGAGTTCACTGGGAGTGTTTGTAAATATTGTTTGCATTTTACAAAGAGAAAATGGCCAAGGACCAGAGGAAATAACACACTCAAGGCACTTTATTTTATTCGTGGCAACAATAACTCTCTAAATATAATTTTCCTTAAAGTTCTCTTAGTAAATATCAGTTAGGAACTCAGTAAATATCAGTTTAGGAACTCAAGAGCACATAAATGAACTTTCACATTTCTTTGGGCTTTGTCATGTTTTTTCTTTAAAAGAGAATAAACCCATAGCTGCTGAATCATCTCAATTCAGAGTTGGGGGAAAAAAGAATTGAAATGTTATTTTTGTTCACCCAGCTAAGATTAGGGCAAGAACCCTTATCCTCGAGCCCAATCAGTTAAAATGATTTCTGACCTTTGAGATTTAACAATAGAAATTGGAGGTCCTGCAAACAATATTATCATTCCACAAGGGAACTCAGGGGAGTTCCATTCATACACACATGTTAAGCTATTCACATGCAGAAGTGTTTAAAAGAGCATTCTCCTCTAGGTTGGACCCTTTTTAAAAAGGACTAACTTCACTAATTATAAAGTAATTTCATTTTTATTTAAAAACAAGACTCAATGTATTCTTTACACTGATGCAGAAATCAAAATTCCTTTTCAGTTGAGCCTAATAAAAGTGGAGGAAAAAAGCCATGACCTTTGCATCCCCCTGTGGAATTGGCACAGGTTCACACAGGAAATAACCTTCATCCCTGTTTCACAATATTTACCACACTTCCTTAGACTTCCTTAAGTAATAAAGAAATATGGAAGAAACAGCAACATTTTCCCACAAAACACTGTGATGTACATTCAATGCATTTTAGGAGGCAGATCAATAGGAAAAGCCCAAGGAAAAGCTCATCAATAAAGTTTCAGAGAGTACAGTCATGGTTGCACTGTAAAATCCCTGCTATTACACAGATTTGCAGCTTGCAGCTGATCAGCTCTGTGGCTCTGCTGAGACCACTGCACTAACTCTGGATTTTGGGATTTCACTGCTCTCCAGTAATGTCTCTCCTGCCTTGAAGCCTCTGTGGTGCAACAGATTCAGGTGGAGTACACTGTAAAGTTCACTGGTGGTTTGAAACTTGTATTTTTAGTAGATTTTATCATCAGAACCAAAAACATTTCTAGGTGTTCCTTTTGTCTCTTAAAGAGTAATGAGATTTCTGTATATCTGGGAAAGCAGGCGACCTCCTGGGTGAAAATCATCACTGAAGAACTCACAGAAGACACAGGAAGTGAACCCTATGAAAGTAACAGCTTCTAAAATTGAGGAGGAATTTAAAAGCTTTGTTAAAACCCAGACTCATTAAAGTTCTGAATAAAATCACAGAGATTGGACTTGCACTTCAGCAAGGGTTCTGTCTGCAAAGGAGGGCTGATAATGGCACATCAGCTCAGGGCCCAGAAAGAGCCAGGGCTGAGTTTGGGCTCTGATCTGAGAGCTCAGAAGTGCTCAGGAGAGGCAAGGAATGAAAGGAACTTCCAGGAAGTCCAGCTATATCTTTTCCCCTTGAATTTTATTTATTTTGTGGGTACTGAGATCCTGTTGAGATCATG
>JAHLSL010012445.1:30356-57089 GCA_025920805.1 Petroica traversi
CCTCACCCTGTCTCTCATGTTCCTCCTGCTCTGTCCCAAGTGGCCAGTGCTCCCTCCGTTCCTCCTCTCCTTAATCCCCAGACCCTTTGTGTTCCCTCTGGATTACACCCTTCACCTCCTCGTGCAGGACAAAGGGATTAGTGGGGGGCAGTTCCTTTGCTCTCCCTGCCCGTGTCTGGCAGCTCAGCAGCTGCTGCAGAACGTGGCCACTCCAGGAAAAGACTTCCTGGGATTTTGGCTGGAGCACCTGCCCAGAGCTGGACACTGCCTGCTGTGTAAGGATTTAAGTGGCTGATAGCTGGGAAGCCATGTGCGAACCCATGGAACTTCGTGTGACACCCCATAAACTCCCCAAATATCCCAAACTCCTCAGATTTTAGGGGATAATGATATAAACATGGTGCTGAGAAATTGAAACCTAAAGGCCACCATTTCCTTTGGCTGCCATTCTTCTAAAAGATGACCTTTGCCATCCCCCATGATTTAACACCTTAAGGAATGCCAAGCACTGCAAGAGTGATTGAATCACCATCCCTGGGGATATTTTAAAGATGTTTAGATGTGGCATTTGGGGACATGATTTGGTAGTGGACTTACCAGTGATGGGTTAAAGACTGAACTCGCTGATGGAAATAATTCTGTGGTTAGAAACTCCTGGACAAGGTGCCATATAAAACATGTTTTGTGCAGAATACAGCAGGAAAACCAGAAAAACCTGATAGAAATTATTGTCATTACATTGGTATGAAGTAAGTGCCGTAGACATGAAAGCTCAGGTGTATTGTCAATTGTCTGAACAGCATGCAAGCATAAAATATGGAATAAAAGGATGATTAACTTGAAAGAGTGCAAAAGCTTTAGAAGAAAGAAAGGAAAACTGAAACTGAGGGCCTCTGATGTTACACATCTTTTATGAAGAGACTGAAGCAAAAATGCTTCATTAAATAAATGGGGTTTTAGACAAGGTGTGAAGGAGAGAGGAAAAAATGGCTCCCAGAGAGCAAAAGGTGTGTTGTTCAAACAGGTCTGGCCTTTGGTAGGATTTTCCATTTGTCAGGGCAACCACACTGCTGAAAGCAGAAACGAAAACAGCACAGCTGTGAGTGCTGTAATGTGAGGGTGTGAGAGAGGCCAGGTTTGCAAAGAAAGCCTCATTAGGTCACAGAATATAGGAATAAATGAAGAAGTATTAATTCAAAATAAGCCAGTGTGCTTCTGTAATGTGGGACACCTCGTCTAACTCATGGACAATAAAGTCATCTGTCACTTAATGCCACTTCTTCAGCCCTTCAGTCCTAGTTGAGCCTAAATGATAAACTAATTTATCTGTTGTCACCTTGAAAATCACTTAATGAAAATGCATCATCTTTCTGCTTATTTCAAGGTTTGGGGTTGGGGGTTTTTTGTCTTTTGGGGGTTTGGGGTTTTTTATTTGGTTTTTGGTGAGGTTTTTGTTGTTGTTTTTGTTGTTTAATGGGTAAAAGATTAGTAATCCCAGAAGGTAATGGACACAAAAGACCTCAGGTGTTATTGGGTTTTACCACTGAAACAAATGGTAGAGGAAGGTGGCCAGTGCTGGCAGTTAACAAAATCACCAGGTCTTCTGCAATTGTGAGGACATCTGTAATTCTCTCCAGTTTCAAAGGTCTCATTATTTTTTTGTTTGTTCCTCTCCTAGCACCACCTTGAAAAACAGATTAGAGCATAATTTTGATTTGATATTTAGTGACACTGGAGATCTGGTTTTATCATGGACAAAGTTTTTTCTTTGAATAAATACCTGAGCAAATGAATATTTTTTCAGAGGCAAAATATAGGATAGTCTTAGATACACTTTTTAATTTCCAGCATTTATATTACCCCTGACTCAAAAAATAAATTGTTCTGGGTTGGACCCCAGGTTGGATTGGGCCGGGTCAAATTTTTTATGAGAGAATTTCTGAACCCTGCATAGAAATTTGCATAAATAATAGGATTTCAGACAAATAGGTAAATAACTCAGCTGAATAGAGCTGTCCAAAACCCTGCCAAGAGCAGAACTATGGCTGAGCTCTCCCTTTTGAGAACTAAGCTTAAGACTGGGCTGGTTTAGGTAATCCTCTCACTAACCTGCCCCAGAACCATTCCCCCCCCAGCAATCTCATCCGACTTTCTAAGTATAAATCATGTTTAAAATTACTTCTGTTCAGTTTCCTCAATGAAGATTTCCACTCATGGTGTCTGGGAAACTCAAGCTGCCCCTGGTAAGCAAACTGGAACATGAGGTGCAAAGCTCTGCCTATCCAGGCCCTCTTTTAGTTCAATTAATTGGATGGATGTTTTTCTCTTTATTCTTTTCCAAACCTGGCAAAGTCACCACGCAGTGGTTCCATGGCCACTGAGAGTAGGTGGGCTTTAATACAAGTATGAGTAATATCTCCTTCTGAAAACAACTTTGGCTGTATTTCATCCCTTAACCAAATGATAATAAGTGAGTCCTATGCCTCCCAGCAGCAGAAGAATGGCCTGTAGTTTGTACTGCAGCCAAGGTGTAATTCAGATTTTATTATTAATAAATCTGGCACTTCTACTGTGAATAAAATCCAGGCAATCTGGGTGAACCTTCAGAAGTCTCCCTCTTTTCTCTCTTTTATCCCATGACCTGCAAATAATTCACTTTCTCTTAATGAACTGCAGGAAAAATTGCAGTAGCACAACTCTGATGTTTTTTAAATAAATGAACACCCCATGTCACAGCCAAGTATCTCAGGTGGGACCTGGTATCTCAGGGAAACAAACTTCCAGCCAAGTGATCCAGTCAGTGTCACAGGGAAGGCTGTTGGATTTTCAAATAAGGACTATTTATGGCACAAAGCATCTCAGTTCTGATAATTTTGGTCAATGCCTGCCTGACTTGGTTATAGGCATAGTATTTAACTTGGACATATTATAAAGGTGATATTTCTTATCAAAATTTAAAAAATAATAATGAATACAGGGAAAATCCTTAGCAACTTCCAAATACTAATTTTTGGCATAAAGATTTGCTTCAATTCTCTCACAAGAAAAGCCATGTAAGCTGCAGATATGATAATTTGCAATGATATAAAATTTTAAATCCTAGTTTTTACTTATAGTCTACACTTTTCTAGACCATCTATTTATACCCAGGGTTTTCAAATTTTTTCCTTGCTCAAATGCCATTAATTGATTGTCTGAACCTCTCAACAATCTGTATTACTTTCTCATGCCAAAGATTCATGCCAGGACTCTCAGATCACCCATTGCAAGCATTACTCATCTCAAAGTAATACTGGGGTTTTTTTTGCTTTATTTATTTGTTTTAAGGAGAACTACTCCCAAAATCTCTTACAACTTCATGAGCACACCACAAAGACTTAGGGTCGTTCTCTAAGATTTAATTGAGAATTTCAAAGCTAGAGAGTCCCGAGCAGGGTAAGGTAAGTGCCAGATTTGTTGGCCAAACACATGGAATATTCTAGAATCCATGGAGGGTTCCCTGCACAAATTGTGAAACCTGAATCACAGCTGGTGCAGGTAGTGAGGGAACAAGAAAATAAAAGAAATTTGGCAGTAGAAAAAAAAAAGAACAGAGGTGAAGAATTAAAGGGTGTAGAATAAGCAAAGGAAATGATGGCAGAAACTATTAGAGACAAAACTGGAATATATAAGGGCAGAAGAAAGTAGAGCAGAAACTGAGGGGCACAAAACATTTAAGAAACAGGAGAAGAGAGACAAAAATAAGGCTCAGTGATGACAGTGGCTCAGCAAGGCCAGGAGTTGGACACTTAATCAAACACTGAGTTGGAAGAAGCCAATAAGTCCCAGCCACCTCAGAAAATCCAGACTTTATCCAGAATATCTGAGACAGAGCTAATTAATATCATATCATTCTCAATACAAACCACACAGCTCCCAAGTTAAGCAGGGAACTGAAGAGTTCTGGCTGCGAATTAAAGGGTAGGGCTGAAATAAATATTAGCCAGGGGTCAGTGACATCACAGTCAGTACCTGCAGAATCTCTCATTTCATCCTCATGGTTCTGATAGCATTCAGCAATATTTAATTACTTTGAAAGACTTGGTTATAATTAAGTCTCCCAATGATCATCTCTTTGTTATCCTAGCTCTTGATTATGTCATTAACTTATTTAGATTTGACCACCTCTACAGTTTTAGTGTAAAAAGAGGCTTTAGCACTGACTTATGGCTAAAAGTAAATTAATAAAATGTTCTTAAGACTGTGAAATGCTGCATGGTCTTAGAGATCATAAAATTATAACTCAGCTGCTCTCTCATTAACTGTGCCTGAACACTTCCACCTTCATGGCAGTTTCAGAAGTCAAAGCTCTTGATGACCTGACAAATAATAGAAATAAATGTCTTTAAAAACATTGAAATCTGTTATTAGTGCCATAATTCATTCTCCATCTGGTTCCATTTTTAACAGGATGCTTCTCAAAAAGTAGAAATCAAATTTTTTTTTATGCCTTGGCTCTCCTCAGCACAGAATTTATATCAGAATTACCTTGAATTTTTGCCTTAAATCCACAAGTCACCTTAGTTACTTCAGCCTCTTTGAGTCTTAACTGTTTTTAGTGTCTCTTATCTTTATACAGCCCAAAGAGGGGGGAAAAGGCATTCTTAGAGAGAAAAAGCCTAATTTGGACCAGGCTGGTGAGCTATATATAGTGAATTATGCTGAGGAAGGGCTTTCATACACACACATCCATACAAATGTAGAAATACAAGTCAGAAAAGCTGCAGTATAAACCTCTTTAAGCCTCTTTAAAGAGACATGGATGAATCTCTTCAAATTTTCAAAAGTCAGTCAAGAGTAAAGAACACATTGGTCCTGATTTACCAACAAAATGGGGATCCAAATAGCTGTTCTGTGTTGCACTGGAAGCTTTTTTGTGCTTCCTCATCATTAAATTAAAGGCATTTCTGCTTGTTCAGAGCTTTGAGACAGTAAAGAACTAACTACAATTAAATTACTTAAATCTGAGAATTTGAGGTTATTTTCAGAAGATACTTATTTTATGTTTTAAAATGAAACTAAAGCAAAACAAATCTTATGTTTTATCGCTTCATGGTTTTTCAGTTTTTGAATGACACAAAACTGGACTGAAATAAAATGGAAACAAACCTGTGTCTACACTCACATGCACAGTTTGAAGACAATTCCTCTACCAAATAAAAATAAGCAGATTTTTTTTGTTTTAGCAGTTGCTGTAGAATTTCTCTTACCTGGCACAAGCAAAGAGTGATTGATCAAACCCTCTTCCTCAAGACACCAAATTGAGTGTAATGCACACAGGTTTTGAAGAGCTGGTCTACCTGGTCAGTTATAACAATCATTTCCAGCTTCTTGCAGACTTTTATTTTGTCTCTGAGACAGTGATTTTATATTTCTAGTCAAATCACCCAGCAACCTTACTTGTTTGCTGCTTCTGTTTCAGTATTAAATGCTCTCCATGCTGAAACTGGGCATGTTTGTGTAAATACTCCCGAAAAGTGAGGAAACTGCAGATAACTGAGAGCAGCTCAATGATAACATCAGGGATAAAAGAAGAAAAAGCCATAGTGAACTCATTCATTTTTTACCTTTGGCATTCAGTGCTTCTGATTAATGGCTTTGCTGTAGGCTGCTATTTTCCTCTCAGATATTAACATGCAAAATATGTGGCATATTAAAGTGTTATTACTACTTCTGCATGTCCAAAATCCTTGAGATATCAGGGATTAGGCTGCAATGCAGCCTAATAAATAAAACAGTTGATTTTTTTGCAAACATTGCCCCTTGGGAAGAAGGCAGCTCCATAGCTGAGCCATAGCAGATCTGATCTTTACTGGAAAATGAAAATGATATCTTCTTCTCCCGTTATTTTCTTCTCCTATGGCCAGTCACCACCTCCTTAATTTCTGAGGTGGAAATTTCTGACAGTTTTTGAACTGATCTCCTCAAATTGAAGTTACAGTTCTGTATATCACAAATCTGGCTATTTATACTTCAACTCTTTCTTCTGACAATATTTTAATTCTCCCATTATAAAGAACCTAATACTGGCCTAATCTGTTCTCTCCTTGCATTCCTCAAATTCATACTCTTTGCAATCATTATCTGAAATGCCAATTTCTTTTCATTTTAGACCCTGTCCTCTCCTTTCATGAGATATGGGGCACTGGAGAATGCTGCTCCCTTCAACAATCACCTTTACTTGACTTATTCTCAGTCTTATTATTCAATATTCATTCTCCTCCCTCTGCTACTTGATTTTAGCCATTAAATTCTTCTTCAAAATCTTGCATTCCCACACATTTTGAATTTCTCAGCCTGAACTACCAAGTTCTTTCAGACTGTCTGGAGGGTGAAATCTATTCTTACATCTCTAGATCAAATGTGAGACTCCTTAAACTGTTCTGTTGTGATCTCACATTGTGTTTTTCTCTACCTTTTCTCTAAAGCAAAAGGAAATATTAGGGGTAGCTTACTTAATTTAGCCATCTCTAACAAGACCAACTTATTATATTTAGTATATCTAACATATAGTTAGCATATTTAATGTATATTTAGTATATTTAGTACGTAATACTTTATATACGTGTGTATGATATGTGTATATATTATATAAATATTGATATTAATAAAATTTCCAACTGTTCCAAAGATCCTGCTTCCTCATTTTGAGGATAATTTTCTTCTCCCTTTTCTTTCTCTTGCTCTTCTCCACTACACCAAAATGAAAAGTGAGGTTGGCATGCCTGGCAGCTTTTGCTGTACCCGTGTAATAATTAAAGGAAGGTTAAGGAAGAGGATAAAGAATTGAGACAAAAAACCCCGTGTGTTGTGCCTATAGCCACACACTAAGAAGAATTTTTCCCAATTGAAGAATTACAAATCCAGGCCCACAAGCCTGTCCATGCCTGAAATGCCAAAACCATAATGTGCCAAAGGAGCAGAAAGGAGTCTGACCAATTCCGTGTGCCCCAGTCTCCAATGCACTGAAAGAGATCATTTAAAAAATAAAAAAAATCTGATATTATTATCCTGAAAGCAAAATATTCAGAACTAAGATGATTAAAAGCATAAACAAAATTATAAATCATGCATAATGTTAACCATAAAAATACAAGTGGTTTTTTTTCTACCAGGCAAACAGTATAGATAAATCTAGGTACCAGCAGCCTTTCCCTTGAAGATTATCCCTTTAATGATTATGTTAATCATTAATCATTAAAGGAATAACTTCAGATAAAAGAGTCAGAACAGGATTGCATCTTTTTAAAGTAAAATTATTTTAATCTAAAGGTATTGATTTTTTTTTTTTTTTACTGTTCAGGGTAAGACACTACAGGAAAGTTTGCAAAAATGGAAATTAAACTGAGAGCCCATGTACTTTTGCCTCCAACTTCAGCAAACACTCTCTCCCTTCAGCATGCCTGGAGGTTTGCAGAAATGTAGGCAGGGTCTAGAGAATGTCACATGGCAGATACTAATTGTTCCGATTAAGGTCTAACAAGCAGGGCTCCCTGCTGTTCCCAGAATGTCTCTGACTTTTGATCCTGACATCTGTGTCTTACAGGAATTTCAGTCGGCTCTGACGTTCCTTCTGATGTTGATCCAGGAATTAATGGATTGTGAAAAAGCTGGCAGGATATCATTTAAAAAATAGAATTCTTTGTGTACAACTGATGAAAAGGTATCAGAATTCACATGCTTTGTGCCTGATACCAATACATTGTGCCCACATGCATGCATTTTGTATGAAGCAGGGTCTCAAAGTAGAGGGCAGAAACCAAGATTTAGAAGGAAGCAAGAGCTTCCTGTTCTGCTGATTTATGGAATTGCTGTTGCACATCTTCAGTGTGTTATCAGATGAAATTCATCAATGATTTGGGCAAATTCTTTGTCATGGAGATTCCATTGTTTAAAATCCCTACCAGCAAAATGAATCATAATATTATGATTAATTCTGATGCCATTTAAAGCTTTAATAAGATGCTTTTCAGTGGACAGCATTAAAGAAATCAGAATTCATTTTGAAAGAAGTTTCAGCAGAGGCAGCCCTAAGCATGTTTAGAGTGTGACATACATTGTATGCTGACCTTCCCACCATCCCACTTTGGACTTGAATTTAAGGTTGTTTGTGCTAAAAAAGCTTCATGTTTAGGGGGCCTATGAAGAAAAACAAAACAAAACAACAAAAAAACACCTCAAAACTTTAAAAGATGTATTACCAAAAGTTTAACTGAGATTTATTTTTCCTAGGTGTGTTTAAGACTGAAAAAATACAGAATTGAAATTTTACACATCAGAGAATACTGCCTTGTGTTTTATGGTTCTGGATAATTACTAGATGCCAGTGGATAACTTAAACATAGCTTAGAGTCACTGACATTAATGTGTGACAGGCAGCATTGCATAGAGCATTTAGCAATCTTAAATGAAAAATTTGAATGATATTTTAAAAAACCAAAACATAAAAATAAAATTCAGGATTAACACAACAGCAGAGAAGCTGTGCCCTCCTTAAAGTAATCAAAAAGTGTCTCTCAGTGTGTGATAAAAAGACATGAAAGGAGCTATAAAAGAATTCAACAAGTTAAAAAGGAATTAAATTCACTTGTCAATTATTGTCAATTATAACCAGCTAAAATTAAGACTGTATAGTTGAACCATCTCCTCAAACAAGTCAACCAAATCTCACATCAAGCACTGATGTCATTGTTTATTAAGTTAAATTTCTGGCATTTTCATCTATATTTCAGTGGTTTAGAGTTTTTAACCAAATTTCCTGACACCCAAAGGCATAGGATATTTTGCCACAAGTCCAGACCAAATATTATTAATAAACAAAGGCAATTAATAAAATTAATAGTACAGACTACCTAGAGTTATTCAGCCACTCATGCCAAATATATCAACATTGGAAATATTTATTTTAAGGAGCATGAAATTGTCCCAAATAAGTAAAATAGAATCAATTTCTGAGAAGCCAACATCTCAGATATTAGCAATCAATTATGTGAAAAAGTTAATGACTTGCAAGTTGTACACTCCTTGTTAGTGCTCATCCCAACTCTGCTCTTGTTTAGCTGCACAGAATTCACAAAATTTCAAGGAGGACACCAGAATTCTAGCAAGGTGCAAATAAACATCTTAAACATTTATAACATGAATAGTACATCTAAAGAATCCCTTAAAGTTTCATTTAAATTATATTATTAAAGACACCATGTGATTACTGGGAAATATCAATTCCCTTAAGCACTAATATTTTTATTATTTATATTTCATGTTATTTAAATTTACTGTTCTGTTTTTCTTTAAGAGTTCTGGAATTCATTTAACAGGCAAAAGAGCAAATAGCACAGAGATGAGGAAATAAGGAAACAAAAGGCAAAAACCTAATAGCTAAAGAGAAAAGGCTGGATCCCATTTAAGAAGGGGGAAAACAAAAAGCAAAGCTTGTAAAATCTGAAAAAGTAAGGTAGGGGTGTGAAAGTGTGATGTGTGACAGGTGGGGTAAAATGAGACAGTTGGGAGGAAAGAAATAAATTTGAAGAGCACAAATTAGACAAGACATTCATTTTAAGCCCTAACAGGCTGGATCTCGTCGTTGTCATCAGACAGGAAATGTCAGAGCTGGCACATTTGGTTTTTTAATGCTTTTTACTTGTTTAAAAGAACAAGAAAAAAAATACCTCTGTGTCTTACAATACATAAAAAGTCTATTTGCTTTAAAGAAAAACACATCTCAATTTGTTCCCATTTCTTCTCCTACTCAATCTTTAACCAACTTCAGCTCTGTTCTATCAGAAACCACAATAATTATAAGGTCTAATACTTCCATTATATTTGGAGTTATTTTATTTAATACCTAAATAGGAGTTGAATTCTTTAAAAATAACTAAACTTTGCACTTGTAACTACAGGTGGATTTCTGGAGGAGGTGAGTGTTGCTTAAGGTGACATTCAGTAAAAGCTGTCTCACAAATAAAAACAAATCTTCACTGTAAAGTTCAGGATTTTGGAAGGCATGGCTATATTCTTTCCAAAATACATGACCAGAATAATTATGTCAAAAACAAGCATTTCAATTTGCATTCCAGTTGATGGAAAGGTTTTAATATAGGTTTTAATAAGTTTCTACAGAGGATATTTGGGACCTGAAAATAATGACACTGTATAGAATACATAGATATATTCTTATATATACCTTCTCTTTATATGACCATTTAATTAGTGAGAGTTGTTCTGTCAAATAGAAAAAAAAATAAAATCCCTGTGCACTGGAATATAATCTGAAGATTAAATTCAAATGAAGTAGAATACTGCCAGCAGAAAAGTGCATAGAATAACTGTTATTCTCAATAATTCATTATCTTTAGACTGTGCTGTTTGTTTCGTTTTTAACTGAAATTATCCCTTTTTAGTTTAAAAAGTTTAGCTCCAAATTATATGTGGCAACAAATCTCCATATTGAGGGAATTAACCCTATCCTCTGTACAGTTTAGATCTTTATATATGGCAACTCTAAGCTCTTCTGTCAATTTTATTCATAAATTAACAAATAAACAATGGGGTGTGGTATATTTAGAAAAGATAGCAAAGCATTCAGCTGGAAAAATATTAATTTTCCAACAATTTATAATTCTCATTATCATATTTATGCATTTCTAGCGAAAATCACATGGGAGGAATTTGGAAAGAAAGATGTGGGATTTTCCACATGGAGAGAAGGGATGATGACAGAAGAGCAGGCAGGGAAGGATCACAAAAGGGATTTAGAACAGACACAACATGTCAAATTGAAATCCACCCACACCTATTTCCAGCAGAAAGTGAAATGGACGTTTAGGGAAAAAAATCCAATCAGAATTCTGGTGCAGTGATCCCATGCACTCTCTGACAGGCAGGGAATTCCAGATCCAGGGGCTGAATTAGGAACATCAAGGTTAGAAGGCATGAGTAGACCTCACCCACCCACCACAACGATTTTTAATTTCTGATCTCCCCCACTTGCAGTTTAAATAAATGCATTTTCTGTCACAGGTCTTTACTTTGGGTCATTTGCACATTCTAGGAGAAAACTCAAGCAAATATAAGATTCCTTTATCAAACTTTTATCCTTCCATAAAAGAACTGATGCCATTGATTGCAAATCTTTTCTTGAGTGCTCATCTTGAAAGCCTTTAAACATTGCCAGGAAGTTCAGAAATTGAATTTGTCTTGGAAACACATTGGGTTAATGGTTTGTGTTCACAAAAAAAAGGAACACAAATAAGCAAATATATTGTACTTTGCACATAGATGATAAAAATATATATACATATATACATATACAGAGCATATTACAGAAAAAAGTCAGTAGAATTTTTAAAAATATTAAATAT
Source organism: Petroica traversi (assembly GCA_025920805.1). Classification (NCBI taxonomy): domain Eukaryota; kingdom Metazoa; phylum Chordata; class Aves; order Passeriformes; family Petroicidae; genus Petroica; species Petroica traversi. The sequence continues at coordinate 41,756 of JAHLSL010012445.1, forward strand.
TTAAAATATTTGAGCCCTATTTAGTACTGTAATTCCAGACTGTGCAATTTTTATAGATACATTTTTCCCTCAAAACTAATTAAAATAGCCACTGTGTTACACTAGATTTCATATTCTCAAGACATCAGGCGCTGGTTTATCTCAGCGTTTCCAATTTTATTTACCTCTCTTCAGATCACACAATGGAGATGCGCTGTTCTCATTTCACAGCAAGAGTACCAGGGCTTGCCCAAAGTCTAAAAGGAACCATTTGTCATTAGAAACCAACTAATCCCACTCAAATTTCCCAGATTATAAAGTGTGGGCTTAATGTTAAAATGTATTCTGGGTTTACAGTAATCTCCACATTGAGGTACTTTAACTTTGGAATATTCAAGTATTCTTAATTGATTTCTTTTTTTAATGGTGGACTCCATTTTTAAATGGAGAATTTAAATAAATTCTCCTGGCATTACAAACAAAACCCCAGAAATAAACAAATAAACAAAAGCAAAAAAAAAAAAAAAGTTTGATTTATCAACACCAAAAGATCCCCAAATAAAATCAAATCAAACAACAACAAAAAAATTGGCCATGTCTGGAACAGGGCCTTAGAACTGCTGAATACACATGAAAAGCAGTGCACTCTGAAGACTTTCAGTTCATCCATAAATCAGTCTTTTTTAAAAATGGAGAAAGCTGAAAGCAGGAAGTGCCCTGAAAGCATCTGGAAATGGCACAGCCGAAGCTGCTGAGCAGTTGTAACTATGAGTGGCAGCATCCACTGACAGAGAGAGCACTCAGCCCACGAGCCTCCCATGGACTGAAAACTGGGAAATTCTTCCAGCTGGGTCAGGCAGCAAAACAATGGAAGAATCATCTCTGATCAGAGTCATCAAATAACGCTTTTTGTTATTTTTCCACGTCCATCTCTACAAAGCCTTTAGACTTTGGATATATCTGGAGCTGTTGTGTGGGACCCTTTCAAAGGAGAGGTCATGAATGGCTAGGATGCCTGTGATGGGCCAGGTCTTGCCCAAGCCCCTTTGGTAAAAGCATCTGATGGAGCACTTGGTGTCCTTTATCTTTTCTGTGAGAGGATGTAGAATGTTTGGTTCCTCGGCAACAACTCGAGCATCAGTGTCTTATCAATGTCACTGTCAGTAAATTCAAAACACAGCACTGCACCAGCTGCTAAGAAGGAATCCAGGACACTGCTGTAAATCCAAAAAGCACATGGAGGATGTGCTCCCAAAATGAGGGACTCTGACCATTACTGGTGTTTGAGCAGTTCACTCAGCATGGCACGACCAAAAATAGAAACCTTTTCAAGTGTTTCTTCTTTCTGCTCTGGCATCTCCACTGTTACACCCACACAACCCAAATAACGAGGTTTTCCTGCCACCCCATGGTGAGAGGTCATGTGTAGGTCAGTCATTCACTGCCCACCCCATTTGCAGCCCCGTGTGCTTTAGTTGGGGAAGGACACAGAGTGCAGGGAACCCCAAAGCCCACGTTGCACTGTCCCTGGGGAAGCTCTGCCAGCTGGCAGAGGCTCCAGCAGCGTGGGGGCCTGGGGCTACGGGGGAAATCAAAGAGCTGTAACCATCTCCCTGACAGCCCCACAGCACAAACCAGGCTCATGGGGGAATCCAGGGATTTGTGTGCATGAGGGAGGTCTGTGTTTATATCGTTTTCTGAGAGATTCTGTCTATCAGTACACTGAACAAAGTATGAGCCGTGCCAAAGGTGGAAATGGCACAGTGTTCAGGTATTTGAAATCTCGGAGATGATCTGATGGTTGGGGAAAAATCTGCTTCTTTCCCAGCAGATTTGTAGGATTCAGAATCTGGTGGACAGAAGGATTTCTGGCCCATTACTGATTTACTTTGCCTGGAGACAGAAGGGAGCAGAGCTTTTGAAACCTCAGCACCGTTTGTGGCACACTTACTGCATTCACAAAGAGGGCAAATGCATAGTGCTTTAAAATTGACACAAATTTGTCTTAACAACAAGATAGGGATTTGAGCTTGCTGCAGGATCCTATAAAACCAATACATAAAATAGATCTGAGAACTTGCAGAAGCTACTAAGAGCCTTTCTCTGGGCACTCAGAGTGGGAGCCAAGGCAATGATTGTAAAATTCAGCCAGGACAGGAATAGAGAGGCCATCCATCCAGGGAGAGATCAGCTGCTACTATGCCATGTTCCTGGACAGCAGAGTGGTTCTACCTTTCAGTATCTCTTTTTGTCAGATTTTCTAGTAAACTCATCATCATCTCCTCCCCTATAAAAGTATTTGATTCCTCTATCCCTTTCCATCATCCTGGAGCTGTGCTGAGAGTGAGCAGTGGTGTGATGGCCACTCTTTCCTCTCTCACCCCTGCACTGCTTGCAGGGTCAGCTCAGCTGCCAACCAGGACTAGCTCTCCAGAGCCACCTTTGGTTCCTCTGAGTTTCACACTTAAGCACTTAAGTACAACCAGAGTTTAACTTCAGGGAGCAAAACAGACCAAATTAATATTTAGATTACTTTCAGAACAGAAGAAAAGACTGAAGGATCTTGCCAAAAAATTGCTGCCAACTGTAGTTAGAATGAAATAAGAAGAGGTACATACATGAATAAGACAATAACAAGCATTATAAAACTCCACCAGCTTTCTTACCAGCATCAAAATACCATAATTTAGAATTAAATTTAACACTGAAAATACTTTATTGAATAACACAATACATAGTGACAAGATGATGGGAATGACCATGTCATGGAAGGGTTAATGGCTCCAGTTATGGTAGAAATTTAAATATCATGGGGAGGCACCTCCTGACCCAGCCATCACTGAGAATTATGCAGATTCATATGGGAGCCACACAGGCTTTGATTTCCCCCAAGGATTGATGAACAAGTATAAAATAATAGAAAGTGACAGGAAGCAGATGACTGAGGTCTAATGTAATGTCATTCTAAAAGACAATATACCTTAAATTGGCCTTAGGAAAATTATGGGTTACAAACAAGAGAAGAGAAACATGCACTTTTTTCATTTTAGTTCACTAATTTAAAAAGTAATCCTTTGAAGAAATGAACAGTGAAACAATAGTCATTTGGAAACGCAGAATTGCCAAACTTAAGTAGGCGTACTTTGTTTGCATAATTTGCAATTTAATGAAAAAGGCTGTAATCTTAAGAGGAAGATTCTATTAAGCAAAATAATGAAATGATCTGAAGAATTTTATGCAAATATTAATTTGAGACTGCTATGAAAACAAAGAATTAATAGCTCTTAAATAGGAGGATAAAATACTGAGAGGATGTGCCTAGGAGAAGTTTGCCATTTTAGTAAGGAATTAGCTACACCTTCACTTATCTAGAAATACAACACGTACTCTGTAAAGGTTTTCCTAAGAATGAAGCTAAAATATTTTGCGATTTTTTTAATTAGTAAGGATCAGAAAAGGCCTTCTACAATCCAAAGTTAAGCATACGCTACACTTCAATACAAATCTCCTAGATTTTTAATAAGACCTTAGGTCATTTCACATTACAGAAGTTATTAATATCAGCAGCTGGATAATTTAAAATAATCTGCTTTATACCATAGATATTTGACACATTTTTATAGAAGCAGCACTTGGTCCTTTTTTTTAACTTCAGAAATTACACTATTTGTCCTGCATCTTTTATTTTTTTTTTTTCATTTCTTTAACACCAATGAGTAGAGGTATCCATAGCCAGGGGCTTGCACAGGAATGCTCTTAAAGTCCCCACTGATATTTAAACATAGGAAATTACTTTTGGTAAACCAGCATTAAAGAAAAATTTGTATGGCATCAAATTAAAAACTGAGAGATCTAGGGGGTTGGAAAGGTTCGCTGGAATACATTGCAGTGGTGTCAGAAAAGATACAAAAAATTTTCTCTGAAAGTTGTAGGTGTCTTGATTTTTAATAGAAGGAAACAGCTTTTTTAAAGCTCTTCCCATTATGATCAAAGCAGGAAAAAAGAAGAGTGCATTGCTCAAGTGCTCCATCTGCAACTCAGTCACGTGGGGGACCTGGAGGCATCTCAACAGTGCTCACAGAACTGCCTCAGGAATCCAGAGAGCAGCCAGATGCCAGCCCTGGGAAAACATGGAATGTTGCAGGATATCTGCATCCCATGACTGGCATTCAGAGAGCAGCCACAAGACTGGTCTAATGTTCAGGAAGCCTGGTGCCTGCATGTATTTTTATTGTGTGCAGTGGGATTTTTCATTTAAGGATGAATTAAACAATACTGATAAAAAGGGTGCGTGACTCCCCAAGAGTTTTCTGAGAAAGAGGTGGAAAATCATACTGTAAAATTAAAGTATATTACATTCAGAGCAAGCCAAATATGAATTTGACTCTAAAAATTGTATGTGAAAAGCAGCTTTTAAGCAAATTTCATCCCTTGGAAGAATACTGCACATAGTTTTCAAGCTAAGCACAAAAAAGGGCATCTCTGTTAGATCAATATAATTCTTTCCTAAAAGTCTATATTTTATATAAGTTGTGAACATGCTTTTCAAAAGTAAATCAAGGCTGGAAACACCTTTATTTACACCTTTCCTTAAAGGATGGCAAGTTTCCTACAAATAAGGATTTACATCATTTAGGAATAATATAAATGCTATTGCCATTGGAAAGCAGTCCCTTGATTGTTATATTCCCTGACACCAGGTTGTTTTCCTGCATGTAATGTCCATTGTTCAGTGACATTTGCAGTAATCTTCAAAACTAAATTTTTGTTTACATGACATAGGGTAAAAATGTAATCCTAATCTAAAGAAAGCACAGAAGAAGAGGGGGGAGATGAGACAAAATATGATACTAAATATAGTAATAAATGTCAGGCAAATGGTTTAGTAAATCTGAAAGAGTTAAAACTTCCACACAGATTTTACAGAGCTCCTCCATTGGATGTTTTCAGGGCATCTGATTTACTGGAAATTACTGCTGAAGTGGTGACTGCAGCCCAGGAGAACCAACCTGCCCAAGGGACTGGTTGGATGCAAGCAGCAGAAGTTGGTGGAGACCTGGATCCCACCACAAAACTTCTCACCCCAAAGGCACCCAAGAAAAGGGAGTTGGAAGCTTTTTTAAGTGGCACCTCCCTAACCAGAGCATTCAGCCTGAGAATCTCCCTTGCAATTTGTAGTGGAACATCCATGTAGTGGAATCAATAATCAATAATCAATACTTCTTACAGAGTTAACAAATCAGCACAATATGAAGAGGAAAAACTGTTCAGTCCTTCCATCTCCATGCTAAAAAAGGGACAGAGACTGGAAAAGCAGATATTTGTAACTACCACCATGAAGAGAGAAGCACTTTATGAAACCAGCTCTGCTCCCAACAAGCAGCTCCAAGAATTACTTTTTAATTTGCACTCTTCTGCTCAGTGTGTCTGCTTGCACACTCAATTTCCTACCAGCTGGAATTTCAGCAGAACAGAATGCCATAATTCCCCCCAGTATAACTGGAGTACCCTGATGTACTGTGATGCATCCACATTTGCAGGTTAAATAGAATATAATGTGCCACAAAGTAAAACAAAGCAATTTCAAAACAGAAATATGATTTTTGTAAGTGAATTGAGGAGAGAATGAGTTTGGCAAAGTTGACAAGGAATCAAGAAATAAGGAATGAAGAACAATAAAATAAAATTTTATTTTGAGCTTTTGAAGTATCTAGACATGAAAGCTTGACCATTTTATCCAATAGATTTGTCTAAGTATTTCCACACTCATTGATGTATTTATGATATTTCATAAATAAAACTTGATTTTTAATTCTGTATTAATAAATAGCTTATCCATAGTTTCAAAGGAGAGTCCTATTGTCTTCCACCTTCCAGAACCCATTCATTCAAAAAATTATTACTCTCTATTATCTGCTCACATTTTAGCAGCTAAGATAACCACAAAGAATAGGAAAATGTGGAGTTTCTCATTATTTCCACTTTTAATTTTAACAATCCAAGGAACAGATAACTTTGTAGAAGATATTAATTGGAAAGGTTTAGTGATTATTGAAGAACTACTGAAACCTTGTGTGACTGGGAAAAAAAAAGGGAGTAACCTGTAAAAATCCCAGAGTGGTTGATAAAAATGGAAAAAAACCTAATAAAAACTGCTGATGTATTAACAAGAATGAAACCCTGTATCACACAGGTAGCAAACACACTGGAAGATTATGCATGGAATACAAATATTGAAAGGAATTAAATTTTTAGAAAATACAGAATAAATGTAGCAAAGTAGCACTCTAAGTTAATAATGAGAAACAGCATGATCTGACCTAGAAAGTAAAACTCAAACACTTAATATAATGAGGGCAATAAAACATTCCTCATTTTACAGTTTGATAACTTTTAAAATAATAAATATTTTTAACACATATTTTAATGGCAGAGAGGTTTTCAGATTAATAGAAAGTAGCAAATAGAAATTCTGCTTTATAAAGGATTCAAAAATATCCATGGACCTAGAAAACATCCCATCAAGCCATTAAATAACTTGAAATAACATGGACCTTTTTCTCATGTTCTAGCAAGAACCAAAACAGCTGCAGCAGGGAATATTGCCATGGTTAAACAATGAAGAGCACCTCACACTGATATTTGGTTTACTCTATGAATTAATAAAAAGGCTGAAAAGATATGACTGCTCTTTAAAAATATATGGAGAGGAGGTGAATAGCAAAGAGGATGCGGAGCTTTTTTGAGTAAATTCTATTTTAAAGGAAGGAATTTATATTAAAGAGGTGTAAATTTTTTTAAGTGAAAATTAGAAGAAAGCTTCTAATCATTGGAGCAGTTAAGTTCTCAGACTTGGTGTATCAAAACAGGGTGTAGAAAGCCTAATTATTCAAAGCCTTCAACAGACACTTGGTTGTCTCCACAAAACTTATTTCCAGAAAAGTCTGTGCTATTTTCAGTCTTGGCAGGGCAAAAGCATGGTACTGCAGGCTTTAACGTGATTTTTTGTGAATTGCCAAATTCTTGAAGACTTTAGTTGGATAATTGTCCTGAAAAATTAACACTCAGATCAAGTTTTGTGATTTTAAAGAGTTGTTGGTTATATAAGACCTTCAAGAGTATTTTTCCTTCTTTGTTTTATTAAGGACTGGGTGCAGCAGCTCATGAAATACTTCTTTTTTTTCTAACTGGGGAGCACCTTTTCCTTCTTCACATACCATTTCTTCCTTCTACATTTTCAAAGGTTCCAAGATCAGCAATGCTCATGGATTAAAGGTGAGCTTTAAAGCAAGAACATGCAGCTCCACACATTTCAGGACAGATGCCCTCCTTAAACTGTTGCTACCAGCCCAGTCTGGGGAGAAGGTAGAACATGCATGGTTTTTATAGTTTTTTTCCACAAAATGCCTTCCAGCACAGCTGAATTTTGGGCTACCTGGACAAACAAGGGCTGGCAGAAGCCTAGAAACAGGGAATAGTTTTGCAACAAAGTTTTGCAGCTTTGACTTAAAGGCCAACTCGGGCTTGCAGTTAATTTATAAAATTATGGATAAATAATGCTCATGTATTCTTCAAAATAGGAATTCCAAAGGGGTTTTACTTTCTCTTTGAAAAACTGCTGTCTTTAAGTCCATAGACTATAAACTGGGAAAGCATCCCATATACCTGTAATTAATGGAAATTAGTTTTTTGCATCCAAGATGCTGGAGTATGACAACTTTAGATGGACAGGGTGGAACTCAGGTGACTCAGCTGAGCTCAGTGAAAGAAAATCACAGTGAGTAATACTGACAATTGAGTTCTTTGCTGCTCTGGTAGAAAAAATTTGTTTTAAGAGGTCTCTGTGTGTGTCTGTAGAGAGGAGAATTCAGAGAAAATTAAGCTAAAAAAGAAATGCAGGTTGGTGACTACACCCCAATGGTGACAGGATACAGATGTTTAGCTCATAAATCAGATCTGAGCACAGCTGGGCTGCAGCTCTCTGGGATGGGGCAGCAGAAATCTCTCCTGCTCTGGATGCTCTTAAGAAAACACTTGTTTCAGTCAGCAAAGTCTGGCAGTCCAGCACTTAAATATTTGCAGCTGTACTAAGTACAGTTGGTGCTCTATTCCTTGGCATAAAGGTTGTGAAAAAAATTATTCAGCAAGAAAAAGAGCAAGGTGGATTTAGTGTTGTTTGCTAGAGAGGAAATTTTAGAAGTAATTTATTTTAATGTCCTTGAATACTGCAAGACAGCATAAATTAAGAAGGTAGTTTTGATTTTCATCCCTAATATATTCAAAATAAAACTGAATTAGTTTAATTTTTAAATATCGATGTTTATGCTGTTTATAATGAATTTAAGTAATTAATTAAGGAAAATAATAAACACTGCAGAATGAAAAAAAAATAAGAATGCAAACAAGTTTAAAGGCTCTTTGGAAAAATGGTCAAATTTTAAAGTATAAAACAGCAGGCTGTTAAATTTTAATAAAATTACACTATAAGGTACGGGATAATACATTTGAGTGACACAAAATAAATCCAGTGCATGCACAATAAACAGGCCTGGTCTTTTTGGATCTTTTAAGCAATACTGGAATATTTTTAAAAGTGTACAGAAATAAAACCATGCATGAAAAAACCATCTTTGAGAAATGTTCAAATCACAATGTTTCATTTTTACAGACTTAAGGTCCTCACGTTAAACCCACTTAGGTAAAGTTTCTGCCATGGGGAGAACCCATGCTGAGTATTTCAGGATTTAGTTATTTTAAAAGCCCAGTCTTTGCAAGTCTGAAACTAGGCAAATTAAAAAGGGAAAAATAAAGCGAATAAAACCTTCATTTTCATCTTTTTGGGAATGTTTTCCTTACATTCAGCTTTTAAGCCAGTAAATAATTACCTTTGAGAGGGTCTAACTATTAAAGAACAACATTGATTAATTAGGAAAGAATGTGAGGAATACTAATCAATCCTAAAGACAGTTTTTCTTCTCCCACCTCAATCCTTCCCGTCCCCCACAGACAATGAGTTTTCTATACCCTTCGTATTCCTTTAAAAAACATTCATATTCTTGTCCATTTCCACAAAACTCTCTTGGTGAGCATTGTTTTGGGAGGAGTGGGTGGCAGGCAGGGGGCACGGGATGTGGAGAGAACAGATAGGATGTCAGGTGAAGATGGAATGCTGTGCCCTCTCTAACCAGCTGAAGGCTCTGCATGATTGTTTTCTTACAAATAATACCTGTGGGTGTTGAAGCAGCTCAGGGAATCTATCAAACACACCCTTTTCACTCTGCTGTTGTAACTCCATAAAATTTATTCTCATTTCCAAAGAATCCTGGCAATAATACCTGTAGGTGGTTGAGTAATTTAGAGGAAATCTGTCAAATCTACTTCCACTGACTTCAGCAATAGAATTCAGTAATTATTTTCAGAGTTGCTAAATGCAACTATTTGCTTCCAGAACAGACAGGAAGTTCTAAACTGAGCTCCTGTTTTTTATTTTAACAACTTTTTAATAGGCTTAGTGGAAGAACTAACTCAAAGAGTAGATCTAAAAATTGTGCAGCTTTTCATTTAACTCTCAAAAAGGGAAAAAGTCAGTGCTGCATGTTGGTGGCAGCCAGGACACTACTGCAAGTGTAATCCCATTTTCACATGGGTGGATATTTAGCTGTATTCTTACATAACCTGAAGAGGAAACATCGCAAACTAATCTTGATTCAGTCCTGTCTGTGTAGTGCTACACGGGTTATTTACAGATTATTTATAAGTTATATAACTGAAGACTTCTTTCCCCTGCTTAACAGATCTACTTCATACTTCTGAGTTGAGAATAACAGAATAAAACTGGTAGCTCAGAAATTTATTATAAACCTACTTAGAGCAGCAGAATCTCTTAGTGCCTCCAGACACGGGCACACACTCAATTTACTCTGTTTAACAACTTTGTCAGCTGAAGTGATGGAGGGTACATTTATTCACTTCCAGTCCACAGCAAATGTGATGTAATTTGACTTTGCACAATCCCCAAAGAAGTATAGGTAGCCTGGGATTAACTGAAATAATCTCAGCATGTATAAAAACAGATAAAATACAGGAACATAATCCTCTGTCTGACACATTGTTAGAACCTGGTTCCAGCTGTTCAGAATAATTTCTATGCCATCAAAGGCAGTTAGTCTGAACTGAGTGTTAAGACTTCCCAGTCTGTGAATTCAAAATGCTAAAAAAGGTGAAATTCATACTTCAGTGCAGAGGCACAGGCACTTTGTGGCATCCAATGACAGAACTGATAATAAAATGGAAAATATCGAATTCCTTTTCCTTTCCCCTCCCTATCATCGCCAAAGAATCCAGGTCCTATTTGGGTTCACCTGTTTTTGCAGGAGGCACCTCAGCACATTACATATTCAAAAGGTGAACAGGTTTGTGGCCAGTGAGGCTTAATCAAATATGAGTGCTAAATGCATTGGACAAAGATGTTGGACCCTGCTATAATTAAAACTTCATTAGTCCCAAATGGTTGCTTGTTTTCTGATTTGCAAAAGAATATCATCCCCCATCTGTGGTCTTTGGAGTAATATGTAATTTTTTAGCATGAACCATATGTCCCTAGCAAACATTCATGTTCAAACAGGGAGAAAGAAAAAAACCACGTACATTCATGGTGCAAAACAATCCAGAAATTACATTCTTAAAGTATTCATTTAACTTCATTTAAGCCCGATTTCAGACAGATTTCTGCCATTTACTCTCCTGTATTTATTATCTGTGCAGAAGAAATTACCAATGAAATGCTGATGATAAAGCACAGGACAGTGTTAGCAGACTGCTCATCAGGAAATGACACACGAGGAGCCACCTTAGTTATAAGAAGGCTCTGATACTCAAAAGATAAATTGTTTATAAATTACATACCAAACTAGAAGGAAAAGCAGAGGCATAATCATTATTGCTGTTAATAAAAAGGAAGAGATTTAATCAGTGAGTCTCTTAGCAAATATGCTACATTGTGCAGCAGATCACATTATAATTTTCTATACAAAGATGGTTTTAATTACCCAGTCTTCAGTAATCTCAACCACTTATTTTTATTGAAATAAAACACTTAGATTGCTGAATTAGATAAGACCTTCATGCTTCTAGACAGAACTGTGGTTTTACATCTTTTAAAAATACTTTCCAGAAGAATTTAGGATTTCCAATGGTTTCCCTGGGATGCAAATGCCTCTCTAGATCTAAAATAAGTTTTATTTATTTGAAATGCAATACCTTCAAATACACATTCTATCAATTAGGTGCCGCCCATATTAAAAGGCTAAAACCCACTCTATTTAACACATCAAAATCATTTTCTTGCAAGATAAATAGCTCAGAGACAGTTCCCCTGCACTGGATGTCTATGAGAAGTCAGCGGGAGCCATTTATGGGCTCATCAAACATAAATCAACTGCAAGAGCCCTTGGTCAGAACGTGGAACATCACAACGTTACAAAGCTCCCTTCATCCCCTTCACAGGTGTCAAAGCATTGCAGGGATTTTTGTTAGCAACAACTTCATCTATTTCGGTGAGAATTGTTTCTTAGATGCATTTAAATCTTAGGGTGGGAAGGGAATCGTGTCCTTACACATTAACAAATGAAAAAGCATAAAAACAGTAGAAATTGTCTTCCTTTCCCGACCTGCACAATTTTGTTCCACACAGACAGACACACATGGTACTAAGTGATGGGAGTAAACAGGGATTTGGAACATCAATGTTTATTTCTTTCCACTGGAGCTTCTGCTTTCAGAATAATTACCTATGCACAAACTCTAGATGGCAACATTGCACTTACTGTATTACTAAAACAAAACGTCACACCGAGTCCCTACATATCCTCTTTATCAACATTTTATGTGCCACAGATCTATAGCCTCTTATTATAAGTGTAATGAAGCAGAAGTTATTGAAGCATTTTATTGATTGCTCAGATCACAAGTTTACTGTCATACTGAATTGGCACCTTACTTGCTGAAGCAAACTGCTGACACCTTTTTAAAAAAGTGACAACTACATCTATTTCATGACCAGAAATCCATTTTCATCTCTATCAAGACAAGAATGCAATTTTCACTTCATTTAACTGATGTTAGGCCTGCTCAAGGCATGACACTTAGAAAAAGACACAAGTTTAAGGTTCTTAAAATACTTCTGGTAGCTAGAATGCAGCTCAGCTGTGGGAAAAATTTCAAGCCTCACTCAAATCTATAAAAAGTACAAGATTCTAGGAATCACTTAGTTGAGCTATCGAGGTGGCAGTTTGCTATTTCAATTTCAAAATTACCAAAGCACTATTTTTATATTATTTTAATAAGAAGCCTGGGTGAAATATTATGGTTTTCATATGGAATCTTTTTCTACATAGAGTTCACTTTAACACAGGATTATTTCTTGAGTGGCCTCTACACAGGTAAAACAGACAAAAAGAAATCTATTTTTCTGTGACCTATAAAGAAGGAAATAAAGCTGCTTAACACCTCTTCAACAGTGTGAGTCAATGTCATATAAAATTAGAAAAACAGAAGCTGCAAGGAAGAGGAAACAAATAATTCAAGTCTACTAAAAAGGAGGGGGATGTTACTGAACAGAGGCTGTGCTACTCAAGTTATTTTAAGAATATGTACTTTCATAACTGATAAAAACACAAATGCAAAATTGTGCTGAATCAGAAATCAAGCTAAGAATTTTGATTAAGTTGTTGTTTCCTTCAAATAACATCTAATAATTATCATGATGAGTTTGCTGCAATATAATCTAATTTTCTGAAAAGAGCATTATAAACAGGCTAAGTGTCATTTGGTATAAATTTCTGATAACTCTGTCAACAAGGATGGATATAGAAACTATAGGAAAAAGATACAGTTTAGAAATACTTCATAAAAATGTATCATTTTATCAATTTCTGCCAGGCACACCCCCTGAAAATTTGTTAGACCTACAAACTAGTTTATATTTTATTTGTATGAGGGAAAAAAACCAAATAAGTCATTACAATTCTTACTGAACAATGTAATTACTGTAATCCATGAAAACCAACTGAAGAGTAATGATAAATATGTTTCTTATAAAGTATAAAAAAAAGAAAAGTTATGGAACAAAACTTTTGTTTGTGTCTCACAGAGGAATTCAACCTCCAGTACTTGAGTCAGCAGTTTCAAAAGAAGAACACAAGAAAATAGAAGAAATATAGACTTTCTTTTTTCTTTTGTTCTGGTGTTGGCAGTATTTCAATTTTTTAAAATCGGTAATATTTTTAAGGATCTGCGTAGCAAAATAAGAAAAAGCTCCTGAATTATGTTGTTTATAGATAAAGCTTAGAAAAAGTGCTGGATATTCAGTTTAAGCCGCATGTAAGCTTTTTTTCCCACAGCCAAAATGGCGAATAATAGAATCAGTCAATAATTTTATTCCCTTTTGTTTTCTTGTGGGTATTTTGCATACTAGCTCCATTACTTTAACGTAATGTAATTTGCTGTGGTTCAAATGATTAATTACTATTACTGTAAGTTCTGCTAGATCAAGCTAATGAACATTCAGCACAGTTTCCTGTCACTACTCATCCCAGCTCAGTCCCCTCTTCCCCACATATAAATAAATAAAAATAAAAGCTCACAGGGTAAAACCTCAGGACCAGCTCTGTTTGTTAACTACCACATTCAAATTTTGCTAAACTCTTGTGAGTAAAAACATCAAAAATATACTGAAAGAAACTTGTGATTCTCAAACTCTTGTGCAGCTACATTTTCCCTAATAAATTTTTTCCTGTGGTGAGGAGATCCTCTTTTATTCACCTGTTCTCATGACAATTTACATTATTTAGCACGGCACAGACGGGTGGCATAATTCTTAATGGAGAAAACGTTTAAAAATCATTAATATCATTTTAAAAGGTATTTGAGCCCTCTCTTTTGGCCTCTGTTTGGCTGTGCTAGGCCTGTGAATGACAGCTTCCCTGCTTGAAGCACACAGAAAGCACAGCCTTCCTCATTCACTGTCAGGACTATGGCCTTTTCACACGTTCCCTCCACAGCAGTGTTTGTCCCCAAACACTGGGACCCGGCACAATGGCATTCCTGCTCCAACACCCCCACCAACAGCAGCACTACCGATGGAGAATGCTAATGAGGGGACATCCCCCATCTCTGAAAGTGTTAACTGCATCCCCAGCCCTCAGATATACTGCTATTTCCATTGTTGCATCTCACAGCTCGCGCTTTCTGAAGCAGTTTTTAGTAGGAATCATCAAGGCTTGACAATTTTTAAATAAAAATATAAAAATCTGACATGCATTCACCCAGCTGCATACATTATCTGTGAAATTTACTGAGTTTAACCCTCAGATATATTTGGGGATCCCAGAAATTCCAACAGACACCTACACAGCATGTTTAAAACAGCAAGGCAAGTGGCTGACCTCAGAAATATTAATAGTAGAATAATTCTAACAGAACTGGTGTTCAAATTTCTCTGTCTCTCTCTCTCTCTCTCTTTTTTTCTTTATATTAGAAAGCTGCATTTTACAGTCTTAGAATTCACAGCATGAAAATGTCAACATAAGCTTTGCTGAGATTTTAGGAAAGCTTATCGCTATACACATATGCACTTGCAATTAGAAAGAAAAAGATTTTTTTGCAGTATGTTTATATATATTTTTTTGCTTTCTCATTGATTTAAAGGAAAAATAAAACCAGTTCCCAAAACTCAAGTATTGCTGCAGTTTTAGCTGATTTACTTTGCATGTATTCTTTTGCGGGAACACTTTGAATGCTGCCTGTCCTCCCTGAGAGGCTACAAACACTCCAGCAAAGGGACAGGAGCTCCTCACCATGCCCCTCACTGTGTGGAATCAGGAACTATGTATTTTTTTAATTTATTATACTCATTTTCAGCTGAAGTCCAGATGGATTTAACAGAAGTGCATGTATTAGCACATTTTCCTAAAATTATGTGTATTAGCATTAGTTGTATGTGCCACTTGATTTCAGTGGGCAGGCTAAAGTGCCTTAGCAAAGTAGTACTGAATCAAAGAATATAACTTTTTTATTATTATTTGCTTTCCCCTTTGATTTACATGAAAGGCAAAGTAAATACAAATAATTCAGGTGACAAAACAACACAGAGACAAACGGAAATCAAGCACATCTATTTAATGCTGCCAGGCACTGGCTGGATGTTATATTGGTGTGAATTCTGTCTGCAGTCACCAAGCACTGCACTTGTCAGGCCTCAGCACAACAGCACAAAGTGAGAGGATTTCTCTTCAATGTCTTGGGTCATTATTAAAGTGCCTCTAACCCTGTATCTGTATCTGCGCTCATTAAAAAA
>JAHLSL010012447.1:0-76025 GCA_025920805.1 Petroica traversi
AAGGGAAGGGAAGGGAAGGGAAGGGAAGGGAAGGGAAGGGAAGGGAAGGAACTTTCTATTCTGTGAAGTTATTGATCAATTTCCATCATACCAATGAAAATTATAAGTTTTAAACAAACAATCTAAAAGAAATGCTTAATAAAGTGAATCAGTTTCTCATCAAGGTAACAGTCCCTGTGTGTGACCTTGTAGCCTCCCTGAGACAGACAATCTGTTTTATCCGAGTGGCTCTCTCTTTCTGCTAACTTCCCTCTGTTTCCACCCACATATTTTATTTTTTAACAGAAGAAAATAATTTCCATTTTAAAGTTATCAGACTTGCTTTTCACACGACCCATTTTTCATACATAAGAGTTTCTAAATCAGAACCACAGCTCTCTGCATCTCAGAAAATAACTGACTCCTTCCTTCTCTCAGGTAAGATACTGATTCCCTTTTTCCTTTTCTCACAGATTATTTAACCATTTTGCTGGCCCTGTGCTTGTTTCTTCAGTGATTCAACATCATTACTCTAGCTCCTTCCAGTGGTAAATCATAATGTCTAACAAGAATAGAAGAGAGATTTTAATATATCTTTGACCAGTTTGCTCTCTAGCAGCCAAACGCGTGTCTTCTAAAGCAAGATTTTCTGCTTGTCCTGATCGCATCAAAGGTAAAGGGTAAACGAAGCTCAAAGGTACAGCTCAGCTTCATTCACAATTCTAGCACTTTTTGGGGAAGAAAATAATGCTGCCATTTAATCACAAAGCTTTTGACTTTTTTTGTGTGTGCAGCGATGTAAGAGCACAAACAGGGTAACAGCAAATCAAGCTAAACAGATTTTGCCTAATTCAAAACAGGGAGCAGCAACTTGAAATAAATTCATGGTTCATAGTTCTGATAATTATGTGCTTTTTGAAATCTTGTTACAAATAAAGGGATAGAAAAAAGCAATCAATATGTAAGGATCAGAAGAAGATATTGCCTCATTTGCATTCATATATATTTGAGAAACCCTGCATGAATTGAAAGATGAGGTCTGAACTCATCTGTGACAATCCAGAATTCAAAAAAAGATAAACAAATCCCAAACAAACATACAAAGCCAAAACCAAACCAGAAAAGTTCCAAATATATGAGTTAAAAATGCTAAAAAAAAAAACTGCTTATGAAGGGAATTCTGGGAGCACATTGTGGGAGAAATCTACAGGACTGAAATTTAGAGTACTGACTTTGATTATGGTCCTGGAAAATATTAAAGTAAGATAAATTTGTTAAAGAAGTCAAATCAGAAAGTGAAGAAACAATTCATTAAAGAGCTGTAGTCACATTAACAAAATCCAGCAGTTCTGCAATCACAGCCATAAGCTGTCAGCAGAGAATATACGCGATCATTTATTTGATTATAAAGTACCTAAGAGTGTTCAGCAGGTCAGATTTCTCAGCCAGCTGAATTTTCTAATAGCTCTTCTCAATCAAGGGATTGTGCTGCACAGTGGAACACTGAGCCCAGACACGATGATGATGGAGGTCACTGACCCATCTATTTAAATGAAAAAAGGACTGTGCACAGCAGCTCTAGAAATGCTACATCCTACAGGTTTCTGTTCAAAATCTTTGCTTTTGCTGTTAACTTTTAAATTTAGGACCTTGCCATTAGGTGCCATGGCACAATAAACTGGAGTTGAGCAAATATGTAACGAATCATTAGTCTGAACAGTAATTTGACCTCTGCACAATTCAGAACCAAATTTTTCATAAGATTATGCACGGGTTTAAGTCTCTCTACATGTGGAATGCCATTACAATTAATCACTGGAAGCAAGTTGCTCAAGGGAATCAGGAAAAGAACATTTACACTATGTCTTATAATTGGTGGAATTTGTTTCTTACCAATCAGACACCACATAGCATTTTAGTGTTAGTTGTGTGTAAATTAAAAAGAGCCGGCTGCCCATTTTGTTTCATGTTTCCCATTTCTCTTCCACGAGGAAAATTTTTTTCAGTTAACTCTCTGGTCTCTCCAAGCAGAGGTTATGACAAAAAATAACAATCCACACAAGGAACTGTAAATCTTCTGTTGTACTAAATGGCCTTGGAGGCAGATCCAAAGAAAGATGCAAACTTTTAAATGGGATCCAAAAATTCCCATGAGTCCAAAGTCATGATCTTGAAAACTTGCTCAGCTGATGCTAGAGAGGAATGAACTCCAAAATTCCTCTCTTTATTTTAAACTTGAAGGTGCATCTTGGCTTGGCCTGGGCGCAGAGCTCAGCCTGCAGCTGCCCCTGCCCACCTGCCCCAGGTGAGCTCCTCAGTGTGGGGCGGCAGAGGAGGGCCCAGCCCACACAGATGGGTTGGACACTTCAAAAAGGAGCCTGGCTGCTCATTTGCACACAGCAGCTGCTCAAGTGCCAAAGCTGCACAGGAGAGAGCCCAGAACCCCTGTGCTCACCTCTCCCTGCTGCATTCCCACATCTTGATGCTTTTCACTTCACTCGCCCCGCTCTCCTCGTTATCAGAGCCACTTTTAATGAAACAACAACTTGTCCAATCCTCTCTATGCCAAACAGAAACAGGTGTAGAGGCTACCTGCTATCAGGTTCTCAATTCAGCTCTCAGGGCAAAGAGTTGCATGGCTCTAAGCCTGATAAACTGAGCCTTCCAAAAGCTTCCTGCACACGGTTTTGAAGAGCTGCAATTGCCATCTTTGAAACCTTAAAGAACAGCTGAGGAAATAAAATCCCTGGGTAGGGAAAAAGCAGAAACCACCAGGTTCCATCTGGTTCCTCACGCTCCGCTTTGCTGAAAAATCTGGCAATAATGCGTGAGGAGAGGGTGCTGAACAGCTTGAAAGGTTAGAGTGTGATTAATGGGATGATGTGTGGGTGCCACGTGGTAATCCCCCTACACACCAGCCAATTCAATTTGGCCTGTATCATGTTGTAGAAGAGATTTAAATAGTCTTTCAAGGCCAGAAGAATAACATTATTGCAGCCTTCTATTCCTCCTCAATACGATTATCTCAGAAGTAGATTTGCTATTCTTTTCAATTGCAAGTAGAAATCAGTTAAAATAAAACACTCTTCCACCCCAATGCAAACTCATTTGAAGGGTTGTTTATTTGCGAGTTAAACTATTATTTTCAGACAGGGTGTTCCAATGAGGCAAGTTGAAATTTAGGAATCCTCTAATGGCCAAATGCAAGCTGTTAAAAATTGGTTTCTCTACTAAATGAAGAACTTTCAGGGTAAATTGCAAAGAGAGGAACTCTACATGTTTGATATTGTCAAAAACTTTAACTAATGAGCATTTTCTAGGAAAAAAAATGGTCATAAAAAGGGTATTTGAAGAGCTTAAAGAGAAACTAGTTAACAAATCTAACTGGGTTGGGGGGGAGTATATATTTAGGTACTTCTTTAAACCACAGTCTGTTTTCCTTCTGGCCTAGCTCTGTTCATGGTTAATTAGAGAGCCAGCAGTGGCCAGAGCTTTGTGCATGCATTTGGAAGGAAACAGCAAGAGTGGGTTTGGCCATTTAATAACCATTTAGTAATCAGAATTAATTTACCTGAAGAAACATCCTCTGCATCTGTGGCCATGTATAGCAGATATTTTTTTTTTCCTTTTTTACACAGAAGTTTATGATTAATTTCTGTCTCTGAAATTGTTCATAAGAAAAGAAAATATGTTTTCATGGTTTTGACATTTTTAGGAATGTGATATTCAAGGTGCTTAATACTGCTCCAAGCAAATCTTGAGTATTGGTGAATTCAATGTAATCAATTAGAACTATGTATTCCAGCAAAAATGGAAGAAAAAGTAGGCTGGGTAACAAAAAAGAAAAAAAAAATCTCTTCACATGCTTACTCAGGGTTCTTTGGGTATGGGATTCTTTGATGGTTTTATTTTTTGTTAAAAAGTCCCCACGAAATTGTGAGCCTTACTTAGACTTGAACTTACAGAGGTGGCTAAGTGATGTTTTGATCCAGATTTCAGATCTCATGTATTTCTTCATTAGGAACCAAACTAATTGCTGCTCTAGATTAAACTGCCATTTTTTTTTCCCTTCCGCTGCAGAACATTTTTATCTCAGTCCCTCTGAAGTCAAGTTTTCCTTATTTCTTTTAACTCTGTTTTGCATCTTCCCTGATTATTCAATCAGCTTTCAATCCATGACCTACAGAGAACGGGAGAACTTTCCAGCACTCTAGTGTCTGGTTAACGAGCCTCCATGAGATGTGGAGATTCCTTTATCATTTCAGGGCTTGTTCCCTTTGGTCAACCGAATTTGAATATTTTGTTCTCCAATATATATTTGCTGTACATTGGCACATCTTGCAAAGCCTAATCTTTCCCATTTAAAATGCACTTGAACAAGAGTAAATACAGATGTCAAGAGCATAAAGCAGTCACCTTTCTCATGCAGTTCTGTAAGAGCTGGATCTGGCAATGGCAAGAAGCAGAGTATGGATTCCAAGAAGTACTGAAGTAGTCTGACCCCTTTTGACCTTTAGAAAATGTAAATCTTCTTGCTCTTGGCTTGTAAAAGTGGTGCAACTGTTCTAGAGAGTATTCTGGTAAATATCCAGTGTTACAGTCTTTTAAAGACTTTAACTATGGGGTTTTATTTAATTCTATTTTTTTGTACATTACTGGTAATAAAGGTCTTTGGAGTAATTTAATATATATCTGTATATCCTTCATTCTTTGCCCAAAATGTAAATAAAATTTATATATTTGCATTATCTATAAATATTGATCAGTTGTCTATTTGGAACTGTTAGTGATTCCTTCAAAATTGTGTGTACATAAAATTTTTTAAAAATTATACATATATATATATAATTATACATATATATATATACATATATATATATATATACGCACACATGAGGTTAAATATTCATAATCAAGAGTTGGAATTTCTACCTGTGGGTCACAACTCTGTGTTAGTTGCACTTGTCCAATTTGTGTGTGCACTTTGCAGTGAGGACTGAATGTACACTCAGTATTGTCCCATTTTCTGCTCTGCCAGTGGAGCAGGTGGGAGCAAAGAAGGGAAAAGGTTCTGAGGAACTGACATGGGCAAACAGAAAGGTAGATGGTATTTTTATGAGATTACAGCCTTGCTGCTGCCTGTGTGCCTCAAACATCACCAGATAAACAGATGTGCACCCACAAAAAGGACAAGATTCCCTAAATATTTATGAACCAGGATCAGTCATCCAATTTGTGGGCATGAAATGCAAGGAGGGGTTAGAGGCCTTTGTCTGAAGCATCACGAGTGCTGATCATTGAGGCTCTTCACCTGAATGCTGCAAAAAACACCTTCTGTGTGTTAATTTAACATCCTTTAATTGCTGCCAGGGGTAAGCAGCCCTCAAGTGCTGCTTTCCAGAGTGGGCAGCAAAACCTGAGTGTGCTCCTTTAGCACTCACAGGATGTGTCAGTGTGACATCCTGTGCCTCTAATATGCCTCGTGCTGCTGCTGAATTACTGCTAAATTTGTGTTCCTGATCAGTATTTCCTACCAAACACAATATAGAATATGTTTGGGCTGAACCAAATGGTAAATTTTCTTATGACCAAAATATTAAAATTTTAATGTTTTATTTGTAAATGTTTTATTTCAGGCATAAGTAAGCATGTCTTTAACTAATATCAGTGAAAAAAAATATTGATTAGCTTAGAAATGCTGAAAAAAGCCCCACACTGAAAGTACAAGCAATAAGTCCAGCCAATTAGCCTTCTCAAGGGCAGTTTCTGAATTAACCTGCTAACATACATGTGGTTACATGTAACTCAGTGGTTGATTGATTGATTGATTTTTTTTAAAGTCATCTTAATGGAAAGCAAATTTTTTTGGCAGCTCTGTGGTGTAATATATTCTTTTTCTTTTGTATTGTTAAATAACCATGTAAATAACATTGCTAATTTATTATGACAACATATAATGGAAAACTGCTTAAAGATATGTCTAATTTTTATAATCTAGAGTACAAATTCTAGGAATTCTAGAGGAATTCTAAGTCTACTTACAATTAATTGATTTGATTTGGGAACTTGTAGATTTGTATTGCCATAATAGAGGAGTTGTCATGACTTGCATTGTGAGCATTGCCAATTTAGTGAGGGTGAACTGGCTCTTCTGGCACTCTTTGCTTTTTGACATAAATTTTCAGATTCTGACTGGTCTCATCCTGCAGATAGTAACTAATGCAAGGGGCAAAAATATTTACTCAGTAAACAGATGGTGAAAAACAATTTGCATTGGAGTATGCTTCCCTTGACTCCTTAGGGCATTGTCACAGGATTGGAAGTGATCAGTTATGGAGTTGGGCAAGGAATTGCTTTCAGCTCAGAGCTGATCCTGTGCACTGCCTCAGTCCCAAAGCTGCATCCAGCTCTGGGTCATTGCTGCCATTTTTCGTGCGTATAACTTTCTCACTGGCTATAAACTAACTCTCAACTTTACAAAAAAAAAAAAAAAAAAACTACCAACACAGTAGTAAGGTTTGGGTTGGGTTTGTTTTTTCCTTATAGATGTCATTTAACGAGCTTTGCTAGATACAATTTTCTGATTAAAATAAAGCTGATTAAAAAGTAAATGAAAAGTAAACTCTCAGTGATTGTTTTATATTGTGATGTTTTTAATCACAGCAGTGGTATCAGTAGGACACATTTGCACTGCACTCTCCTGCCTGCCACAAACCCCACAATGTTTCCTATTTTCCGTGCGCCTCCGAGGCCCTCAGCTGGCCTGCAGAACTGCTGAACCAGGGCTGTGATAACGAGAATCACACGTGAGCATTATTAAAACCACAGCCTGATTCAAATTACAGCCTCTAATTTTTGTTCTGGGAAATCAGTATTCTTAATCAGCAGGGTTCCAGGTGCTTCCATTGTTCTTTGATTTCAGAGAATGGTATCAAAGCTGCTGTTTAATATTTTTTAAAACCTAAGGTTTGAGGAAGGCAAATTACCTTTAATCTCCATAGACTGTCACTTAAGACATATCATTTGTTTGTCTTTTTTAACCATTAAAAAGCAACTGAAACAGCTGCACTCTTTTTCATGGCTCTGTATTCTCCAAATCACTCGCAATGCCTTAAAAGAGCCCACACACTGTGAGAAAACCTTGCATGTCAGAATTAATTGTTGCTGTGCCAGTCACTGTGACTTACAGAGCTTCTTGCTGTACAGCGGGACACCTCTATCAGAAACCCAGGGCTGTGGCAAGCCTGGCTGTGACCCAGCTAAACCCGTGCCAGAGCATGCAAATGCAGGTGTGCAGGCACCATAGCCTGGAGGGGATACCCTCTGCACTGGGGCAGTCCCTGTTTGTGTCCCTGGAGCTCAGGGACAGCTTCCTGTGTCAGCCCAGCTCTCCTGACTTCACTGCAGCCCTGTCACACCATCAGCTGCTCCTCAAGGAAAGATCTGCCTGAAAACAGCTGATTAAACTGTGCCTTTAAAGGGACATTTCTCTGATTAAGCACTTGAGTTTGCCTTAAGGTTGCCAGATCAAGCAAATAAAAAATATCAGACAATCTAGCATGGAAATTTAAATCAAACTCCTTATAGGTCTACATCGATGTAACATCTCAGTGCTTGATACAATCATTCTTTCAATAGCTCAGTTGGATTTTTCCAGCACCTTTATCTGCCATGGCAATGTCCCTGTCAGTGCTGGGACAGGCACTGGGGCCACACAGATCTGGACAGAGCACTGAAGTTCTTTTGGAAAGCTGCTTTTGAACTCTTGTTTATGATTGATACCAAAGAGTTGATCCTTCTTCCCTCCCTCCCTCCCTCCCTTCCTTCCTCCCTCCCTCCTTCCCTTCCTTCCTCCCTCCCTCCTTTCCTTCCTTCCTCCCTTCACTGCCTGCCCCAGCCAGGCCATGGGGAGGCTGCAGGGAAAGCTCTGTTCCCCTGCCTGCTGGAAGTGACACTGCAAACCAAATCTTCCTCCTTAGAGTTCTTGGAATTTTCCTTTACCATCAAAGCTAATATTAGGCATGCATCATATTCTGTATTTATGTCATAACATAGCAAGTGTAAAGACACTGAACCTCTCATTCCCTGGCTTATAGTCAGTGTAATCCTTAAATTAAAAAAAAAAGAAATAAAATAATATATTCCCAGATCAGCCCTGTAGACTTTTTCTGATGTACAGGTACATTCTTCAAAACTCTTGTTTTTCCCAGAAGTCCTTAGCAAGTACATCTTATGGTGGAGGTTAAGAAAAATGAGCTTTTAAAAAGCAACTCTTTAAATGCATTTACAGCTCCTGTGCTTTGTTCTTGTTAGGGAAGAGGAGGAAAAGAGGAGATCAAGGGGACAGGTGCATGAATGCTGTTTCCCTTCTGTGAACTCCAGTGTCACAGCTCAAGAGGGTCCCCAGCAGTGAGGGCTGTGGTGGGAATTGTGGATTTTCAGCTGAGGCAGTGACCCAGAGACAAGGAGCAGAGGAGCCCTGGGACCCCTCACTCTGTGCTCTTCTCCCTTTGCCATTGGGTTTGGCATTCCTGAGGCTCAGGTATGTCACAGCTGAGAAGTTTACAGCAGACAGGAAATCTTATGACAATATAAAAAAGACATTCTGAAGGAAATGAGTGAGGTATTAAAACAGCCAGGTTTGGGAGCTTTTTGTTAGGTAGTTGCAATAAATTATTCTTTTGTGATACAGTCAAATGAAATATGTACACAGAATTCTTAGAAGTTCCAAATATAAACAAATCATTATACTTCCCTTTAACTTAGAATGAAAAAGCTGTCAGGGTAGCTTTTGATGAGTACAATTGCACAATGCAACTACCAGACACTACTGAAGTTTCATATACATTTTCACCTTATTTTACTAATTTGAAGTTTTGACTCCTCTGTCACTTCCTGACAAATGGAAGCATTAAAAATAGGCTATGTCTTGCATGTAGCTCTTCGCTTTATTTCTTTTTTTTTTTTGCAAAGGAAATGTACCATCTTTATGAATAACCTTTTTAGTATAGGAAATATTCTCAGTGCTCAGGGGTAACAAAGAGAGTGTCATTCCAGTAATTATGTGCTGTTTGCTGCAATTATAGCCCTCAACCTGTAATTCAATCTGTGTGGGCAGACCATACGTCCATGTAAAACTCCATTGGCTTAATGGGTTTTACACTGTTATAAAGACCAATTTGCATGTCTTAGATTATAAAGTCAGGCTAATGTGCATATCCCATAAGCATTTAAGGACACATTCCTAAACTGACAAGCACAGAAACTGCACTAACATGAGTAATAAGTCTGTGTTTATCACTGCGCATTTCAGCAGTGCTGAAATTGTGGAGCTAGTCGCCACAGGTTGTTGTGGAGGCAGGGAGGATAAATTACGGTTAATTTCAAAGAGGGACAGTCCATCAGGGCTGTAAAACCTCAGAATCAGGCTTCAGAAGGATATGTCTAGACAGAGTTATTTTGTGTTTGTCCCCTTTTGGAAATCCACTCTCCAGTCCTCACTGAATACCTTCAAGTTTCAGCTGCAGTGAAGGAACATTATCAGCCTTTAGGAAGAAAACTGGGATACAGAAACTGAAACAGCTTGTGTAGGGAGGGTAGCAAGACACGAAAATAATGGAGATGGGGGAAATTCAAAGGATCTGAAACTGTAAATAAAAGAGCACAGTAGAAATGCAGTATTAGACTTGGTGGGGGTTGATCTTGTATTTTTGACTTTTTATTGAAAGAATACTAGAAATGAAGTGTGGGAAAGGCTTACTTTATAAATGGTACTCTATGTTTAATTTTCAAAATTACAACTTTTTTTTTCAGAGATCTCAAAAATTCCTCTGCTGGGAGTCTATCACCTGAAAAGAAAATAAGATGCTGCGACTTAGCAAGAACCTGGGTTGTATTGTTGAGCAGCTCTCTGAAATCGAAAGATGCTTAGTATTATTTGTAGTACTATTTGTACTTCACCATTTGCTTAGAAGCTGTAATCATGTGGATGTGGTAAATAGCAAAGTTCATGTGGTACTTACATGGTACATCCCAAAAAGCCAACGTACACCTGCAAAATGGAAAAAAAAGTTTATTGTTTAACGAGCCAGGGAGGAGCTGCTAAAATATTTAGCGTTTTATTTGTTCTTGTGTAATAATGTGTTCTAAAGGAAAATGTGAATGACATCAGCCAAAACAGTTATTACAGAGCCTACAGGCACAGCTCTGAGTTGGGAGATTGTACAGACCCATCAACAGCTTGCTGGAGCCTGACTGCAGTCTGTCATTATCTGAAACTCTGCATCTGTCACTCTTTATCATCAATCATTTATCACACAAAAGAGGTGACTTGTGCAGTACTTGGTTAAATACCTGAGGCACTCTGCTTCTGCAGCACTTGGGTGTCTCTAGGTCAGCCCTGCCCACACCACAACAACCACAAGGCACTGCCTCTCTCTGCCTGTTCTGAGATGCTTGGTGAGCTGGCAGGGTTTGCATTGTTGGGAAAGTAGGAAGCAAAGTTAAGCCCAGAAATGGAACGCTGTGTTTGAGAATGCAGAGCTGGAAATGGAATCTCAGAATTCTGATTCAAAGTCAGGTACTGAAAGGACTTAAACATCCTTTCATAAAAAAACAAAGCCTAAGACAAAGTTGGAAACGAAATGGCTTTCCATTGGTCTCACAACTTGCTGTTTAAATATCTTTTAATTTTTCTTCCTAATCTTTTTTTTTTCTTTTTCCTTTTTTACTTTATCTGCTTGGACCTTTCTGAAAAATGTAACAATTTTTAAGAAAAGCCTGCAAGCTTTTTTAATCATATTCTGTTTTTAACAAAAGTAAAGAATGACCCAATTCTCTACTTTTCAAGATTAATAACCACCTTCTTGGTATTATATTTAAAGTATTAGCTCTGACACTTAATGGAGTGTTAGACATGAAGTAAAAGATGTGTCTGAAATTACTTAGATTAAATTCTTCCTCTTCCTGCCACCCACTGTTGATGCAGACGTTAATGTTTTTGGAAACAAGAAAACAGGAAATACTTATGCTAAGCTTGAAAAGTAAGAAAAAACACAATTTACTTTGAAAACCTAAGAATCCCTTCTTAAGCAGCAGATTTTTTCCAGTCCCATTCTAATTAATTTTGTTAAACATATCAGAAATACTTCTTCCTCTGCATGATATCACAAAACTGCTTGATTTCCTTTGCTGATTTTTTATGTCACTTTGGGAAAATAGGTTAGCTGTGGGATGCCTATACTGAAGTGCATAAGTGATCTGCTTTAGCCCCACAAATCTAAAACTGGTAGCAAATAAACTGTGCCATGAAGAAAATACAATAAACTATTTTTATATGTTCACTTAAGCTTTCTTTTTCTTAATATAGTCTGATTTTTAGAATTTTATTTTATGATGCAAAGGGTCCTATAATGTGCAGCTCATTAAAAACTTTACACATCCCCCAAACCCTCTCATATTCAAAGTAATAATCTCAAAGAATGTGAGCACTTTTCATGGCAATGTTTGGCCTCTGAAGGTTTTATGAAGTGCAAGGAATGTACTAATTTACCTTAATCTTACAGAGTGCATAAGCCCCTTTAAAATTAAATTGGTCAGTAAAATGGGTTGGTGCAAAGTACAAGATCAATAAGGGGGTCCATTAAAACCTATCAATCTCAGCTATGGGATGAGACAAAAAAATAATGCAGCTCCTCAGGATTTGAAAGCAGCTTTCTGGTTGCATTCCTTTGCACTGGCATTCCATGGCTTCCAGCCTCATAAACACACAGCAAGTGCAGCTAATAAACAGATTTTACTTTCTTGATGCAGGATATTTGTGAGCAGCCAGAAAGTGCAGTGGTGCAGTGGAAGGGAGGTCACAGGGGTGATCCTGTGAGCAGGGTGGTGCAGCATATGGCACAAGGAAGCTAGGAAGTTTCTAAGGGAAGGTGAAAGAAAAGTTGAAGTTTGAATATCCCCAGGAGTTATAATGATCCCAATGCGTCATTAGTAACCAAGTCCTGCCCTCCTCCTAAACTGACATAAAATTTGGGAGCCAAAATGTAAGAATTCTTTTTTATTTCATTATATTGACATCCTGGTTTAACAGTACTGATGGTAGATATGTTTAATTTTACATAAATTTACATTAAAAATGTGAAGTTGCAGATAAACTCAGTCTCTTCCCTAAACAGCTGATGGCCTAAAAGGGCGCTGGGCCCAGGAGCACAGAAGAAGGGAGGGAGTGGTTTCCTAAAGCACCCAGCAGAGCAGTGCAGGTGGAGCCCAGGCCCCCTGGCACTCACCTGGGGGACAGAGCCATGGGCAGTGCTGCTGCAGCAATTCCTAGCAAGGCTGATGAAATGGCTTCCTAACGAGACAGGACATTTGATTAGAATTTATATAAGAGAGGGGAAAAAACCCAGCCAAAAATCAGAGGATTTTACACTTGTATCTCTCTATCAGCAGCTGATTTCAAGCTCCACTGAGACTAAAGAAGGAACAAAGCTATTTCAAACAGCTGCTTTTCAAACAACTAAATTCATTTCCTGATCAGAGCTGAATTCTAAAGCTCTTAAAGCATCAACTTCCATCTGAAAATGAGGGTAGGAGCAGCCAAGAAATTAAATTATTTCCTACCAGACCATTTTTATGAGCAGTGTGCCTCCCCACTGGCACCAGCACTCACGAGCCTGGAGCAATTCACTTTCAGTCTGTAATGGGTTCCTTCCATGGCCCTCGCTCAGAACAGCCAAGAGCAGCAGAAGGAGCTTGAGCCTGACCTTTTCTCCTAATAGGAAAGAGATGAAGCTCCAGCAGTGGTTTCTTGCAGCAGTTTTCCACCACGCTGCAGCAGCTCATTACATATGGCAGGCTGACCTATAGATCCAATAGGTCAGCATTTCAGGCAGCCTGTCTTCAGCCTTCCAAAATGTCTCATCAGCTCCCCTTGTCATCTCCTGCTCTGCTTTGTTTCTGCTGCTGTGGCTCTGTGTTTGGCTGCAGACGCACTGAGGTGCTCTCTTGTGACACCTTTCTCTGGCTTTTAGGTCTCCTGTGCAGAGATGTCACCCCCAATTCTGTCCCTTTGCTGGTTTCACTTTCACCACCAGTTAGGGAAGATGTTCTCAGAGATGCTGGGCCACTGAGAACAGTGGGCCACTGGGTACAGTGGTGCTGCAGTGGCTGCACATCTATTCTGGGATGAAGGACAGGACCTTTGGATCAGGCAAAGATCCAGATCACTTGGCTGATTTATTTGGGGACGTATGGGGGGAATGAGGAAGGGAAGAGGAGAGAGGAGGCATTTTTCAGTGTCAGACTGAAACCTTTGGGATTTTCCTCAAAATTTTAATCTGACTGGTGATCCCCTTTCTTTACCAAGAAGAGATTTGATGAAATTCTCATGCTCATTTTCAACCAGAGTATGATGTCTGCTGGAGTAGCCTGATGGTGGAGCTGGGAAATTCACACTGGCACCCCTAGAGCTCTCTGCTATGGACAGAGCAAGGAAGCCTCCAGGCTTCCTCAGCTACATTGCTCAAGTCTCAGGACTTTATGCTTTGGGGCCAAGAGACCAGAGAGCTGAGGCTTTGTCTATAAATTAAAATACCTCCTGTCTCAGGACTTTGTTAACTGCTTGGGGGTCTCTCTGCTGGAACAGTGTCTGTTTGTACAGCAAGAACCTGCCCCAGACTAGTGGGATAGTTATGTCAGAATTTTCAGAAAGTTTTCATGGAATATCTAGAATTCCTTCTCAAAGATTAGACAGATAGAGGGTGAAAACCATCAATCCATTTAGCTGGGGTATGTAAGTGTAAGTGAAGCAGCAAAGGGGGAAGAAAGCACATACTGTTTTATGAAAAATGTTTTTCATTGTCTCATTTAGGGCACCTCAGAACTCCATTATCTGGAATGCTTTGGGATTTATGTGGTGAATAAAATACAACTTGAGCATCCCAGTTTTTATGTCCTCGCCTCACATCTGTGTGCACAATTAGAATATAGGATATATTGCATTGCTGTGACTGAAACTTTTGGGCTCTCAGAGCTCCCAACTTCCATGCAGGCCCATGTTAGCAGAGAGTTATCACACTGCACTGCTTGCTTTCTAAACAAGCCTAGTAGAAAATTGTCTCCAGCCAGCAAACACAAGTTAAGCACAAATGGGAACTTGGCCTGCAGCCACTTTATTGACCTGAAAGGAAGGTGCTTTTCAAAGCTTAACTGGAACTGTTTAAACAGCAACATTGTAAACAAGAAGAAACCTTCTTTCGCCCCTGTCTCCCCTCCTTCCCATCCCTTAAAAATCAAGGCAATCCAGTGTCCAAAGCTGTTAATGTTAAGAGGTAACATAGAAAAGTCAGGAGCTTTAGGGAGAGAGTGGTCAAATTTGTGCTCACTTTTAGAGTGTTTCTCAAATCAAAACGAGCACAGAGCTGACAGAAGTCAGATCTTCAGCAAGTCTGTCACAGAGGCTTTTCACTCCCACATCAGGGCTCTAAGCTGATATGCAGCCTCTTGCCTTGTCTTTTCCATGCCTCTGCATGATGGAGATGAGACCAGAAGCAGCAAGTGGTGATGAAAAGATGCAGAAGAAGTGAAGGAGACCAGCAGGGCAGATGTCTCCAGGCAGAATCTTCCTTATCCCAGCCTCTCATTCAGCTGTCTGCATTTTCTGCCACCAAATCCCCAGACAGATCTGGTTTGGGCTTCATCTCTGAATAACTCCAGACAGGGCACTTATAAAAGTCTCAGATTCATCTGTTCTTCACACAGGTTTGCATTATCAAAGATGTTCCCAGCATGTAGGACCTTGAGGCTGAGGAGAAACCAAGACCCAACAGCAAATGAGTTACAGTGGACTCCAAGTTTTTACACATCCAATACCATATTTCTTGTTCCCTCATCTTGCTCTATATATTGTATGCCATTTTTAGGCTGTCACAATTTTGAGAGGGATAGTTACTGGTTTCCCACTAGTGGGAATATCACAGTATTCTTACAGTACTTTTCCAGCATACCTCGATTTTCTTCTTAACTCCCTAAAGCTGTGCAGATTTATCCAGTACTGGATGCACATCACTGGACATAACAAATAGGGGATATTTGTCCATTGATATTTGGCCTTTGTGCTGCTTAAATTAAGGGGTTTCTGTAGAGATTGAGAATATGTTTTATCTCTCCAGAAAAAATAATACAGAAGGACTAAAATATAAAAGTAAAACATGAAATATTAGGAAGACTAGGAATGTAGTGACTCACTTGACTCTGAATGTGACCTGGAAAAGAAAATGTTTCTTAACAGTTCCTGCAGTAGGATAATTCATCTGAAATACAATGACAGAATTTCTGCTTAGTTACATCCCTAAATATAACAGAGCATATATGACATACAAGAAGATTCAACAGAGTTTATTTTTCATCTGGTCCCTGGTAACCTAGTTAAGAACACTGTGCAGAAGCTGCTCAGATCCAGAAACAGAGCTTAACCCCTGAAGCTGCAGATGGTCAGACTTCAGGGCCTTCCCTACAAATCCATTTAAAGCACTAACAGTGCCCAGCTCCCTAGTTTTGTTTTCATATATTTATAAAACATGACTTTCTCATATCTTAAGGGAGGGTGATCAACCAAGTGGCTGCTGCATATAGAGAAAGGAAGTTTAGCTCTGAAGCCAGTGCAGGAAAACCTCCAGGTGTTTGATTTTGGGAGGGTGGGAGACAGGGACCCACAGACCCCACCTCCTGGCAGCTCATGAGGAGCTGTGACAGTGGCAGCTGGGAAGGGGCAGGGCTTAAGCTGGAGCAGAATTCTGGAGGGGGGTCAGAAAGGCAGATTTGACTACTCATTCAAGATTTGGGGGATTGATACACTGAAATCAGTAGTCTGAACGTCATCAGCCCCATAAGCGACATCTGAAAAACACAGGATTGAGGAGCTTCCAGTGCTGGATCCCTCCAGTTTCCGTCCCAGAAAACAAGAGATCCAGGCAGATCTCAGTTTAGATGCACAGAGGCCTCACTGCTGTTTAAAAGTCACGCTACAGACCCACTTTTGACTGCAAAAAAACCACTTTTAGTGAGCATGACGTAATTCAGTGTGATCTTAAAGCTTTTACATCATCTGCCTTTAAATAAAAACACGCCTTATGGCAAAAAAATAACGTTACAATGTAATTAGACTCTATAGTCTGGAAATAAGCCCTCATTTTAAAGGCACTATTACTGGAAAGCTATTTGCACAGCAGATGTTTGCAGATATCTGCTGCGTTTCCATTTTGCCAGCTAACCTTACCCTGACAGCTCTGGTTGCAGACACGCAGCCGTAAATCCTCCCCAAGCGACTCCAGCGCCACCAGCAACTGCAGCTAAGGCAGGATGGCTCTGAAACCTTCCAGCACTTTCTCAAAGTGTTACTTTTTCCTTTGCATTTAAGCAGATCCTTGCTGGTCTCAGCTCCTCCAGTCCCCAGCCAAAGGTATTTGTTGTGCTTGAGCCTGTTGGTTTATTCGGTTCAGGAGTAGTAATCAAGTGTTTCAGTTGTACTTAGTGAGAGGGGTAAATAGTCCCTGTAGTTGTTCATTAAAACCTCCATGATATATGCATCAATTACCAAACAGCTTGAACAAAACAGAGGTAAATTAACTTTCTGGAGCTCGCTGTCATAGCCAAGAGGAGTGTAAAGCATTAAAAGTGATTTCATGGCTTAAAGTTCATCCAAAGTACTATTAGCTTTAAGTCCAATTTTCAACTGTCAAGGGGAATATTTACAATAGTAATTTCAGATCATTATCTTAACATTTCAATGCAAATAGCCACAATTTAATTCATTATTACTCACATTACATCTTTATTTTGCCACCAACTGGTGGCTGACATTTCCCAAGCTACTAGGAAGAAATGCTAATTAGACTGGTGTGCACTCTTACCCTTTCTTAATTTCATCATGTTTGTTCTTCAGTGACATGAAGCATTTCCTTCCTTCTGGTCAACCAGTGCTTTTTATCCTCTGAATCTCCTCAGTGGGCCAGTTGGAAAATTGAAATAGAGATAAGGCGAGTGAAATAATTGCCTGTTTTCTGCCTTTTTGGTAAAGGATCTAAGAATATTTGTGCTAGTGTGACAAAAATGACCTCTTTCCTTCAGCCCACCCACCCAACTTAATTTAGAAAATCTGAAGTGATCTCTGGAGTGGAATGCTCTATGCATTAATATGCAAATGAACTGCCAAGAAAGTTCAGATTTGCATTTAGACTGGACAAAGGGGAAGGAAATGGCTTTCTCATGCTGTTCCCTTGCATCACCACAATTTCACAAATTACTAATCCCAGAAATGATGCCAGAAGGGACTTTCTCACTACATTTCATTCATGCTTAGATGAGTTTGATTCATCTCAATGTGCCTGGCATTTTACAGTAAACCTGCAAATTTAAAGTGCAAGCAGGACCTTAGTGGCTTTGCTGAGAACCAAATGTGTTTGAAATAAACACAATTAGTTAACTTCAAATAAAATATACCCTCCTGCTAGGGGCTAAAATAGTAATAGGCAGGAGGTAAGGTAATCTTAGAAAAGTTTTCCTAAGAATTAACAATTGTGCCAGTGAGAACATCTTATCTCCACTAAAAATCATCTTATTCAAGCATGCATATTTGGCACAAAAAAAAAAAATATTTAGCAGCTGAATGCCAGAATTATTGAGGGAAAAGAAAAAAGAAACCTATAAGGCAAAGCAGTCATCTAGCTTGCAGATGGATAGAGTTTAATCCTTCTCCTCCTGTTTTGCTTTCAGAGGTTTAGTCAGCTCACGAAATGAGGAATCATTCCTGGGGTTAAAATTCAGGTGGCTGAGAATTAAAGAGTATTTTTAAACAGATGTTTTCCTGAAGACTTTCTGTATGTCTAATATTTGTTTTAATCAGGGGAGTAGTGGTTAATTTATACTTTTTTGCAAGTGAGTCGGTGTTTCTATGTCTGTAAACAGAGGAGCTTTCAGGAGCACAGGTGCCCCAACAGGCAGGTACTTTTCAAAAATAGGTATAATGTTGAAAAAGTACCTGCCCTGGGGCATCAACAAAGAGGAATTTCAAGATCAGTTTTATGTTTGCTTCTTAATCTTTCTGGGGGATTTTTTTCTCCTCCCAGCTACTGTAGCAAAGAAAGTACTGTAAGTCATCATATTTCTGTTTGCCAACGTTTATTTGCCCTTTGGTTTAAATGTGTACAGAGGGAGGGTAATAGGGCAGTGCCTTTTACTGCTGGGGATACATTTTGCTGTGTCTGTTTTTCAGATGGCTAGAAATGAAGTATTAATATTTTTTTTCATTGGAGAAATGCAACAACATTTTTCTATGTCAAAGAGACTTTCCCCTCTTCCCCCCTCATTCTGCCATCCTGCTCTGAACCTTCCCCTGTGGCTCTCTTTTGAGTGAGAAAAGGGGCATTTTATTACAATAATCTGTCCATTCTGAGCCTTTCCCCTGTCTCCATAGGAGGAGAGGGCAGGCAAGTCCAGGCTTCATGTTTTGGGGGTTTTTGACCATTCTGTGCAGCACAGCTGGTTACACCCTTGCTGCCTTGTCTGTGCAAGACTTTTTGTTCACACAAGTCCGCATTTCAGCCTCTTGCTTCCAACCAGCGGAAACTGAAATAAGCAGACTTATTTTTAGGGCTCTGATTAAGTCCCATTGTTCTCTGATGCCTAATTTGTAAGAATTTTTGTAAGTATTTCTAAAACCCTCTGGACAAAGGAATCTGTTTAAAAGCTTTGTTTAAATGAGGACAGGGCAGCACCCTGGGTGGGGATGTTGGGATTTGGTGGCCAGACCCAGCCTGACGCTTGTCCTCATGCTGGTTTCCAGTGGAAAAAAGCAGGTGTGTGAGACACTGATCACCTGAGCCAGGCTCTGCCCCTGCCCAAATCAACAGCACTGGCTTGGTATTCCATGTTTAACTCACCAAATATCAAGAGGGAGATCGAGGAGAGCCCCCTGGCCCTGATTTGCCATCTGCTGGCACCTTGGGTGGCTGAGCTGGAGCCAAGCTCCCACAGTGCCCACAAAGCTGCGGTTTTCCCTGCTCCAGTGAGGTAGCTCAACAGAGGTGTACAGTGAGCAGGAGGATGAATCCAGCTCTCTCCCTATCTTGGGAATTTTTGGGGGTGCCATGTGATGTGCTTTTCCCCTGCTAATACTTCGTTTCTTGATATCCTGTTTTATTCTGTATTTGATTTGATGTTCTCTGTAGATTTCCCACTCTGTCTCACTATTTGCTGTTCCTAATATTCTCCATCCTTTTCCCTCATTTTTAGACTGGGGGACTATCTGTTACACCATGGTTTTTTTAGTTTTCTTTGCTTCCTGATAAATTGTGGAGATCTTTTCTGCACCACAGGTGAGCCAGTAGTTTTGTTGGAGGCGTCTGTTTTGCTTAAAAACTTTTCAAGGTCACTGGAGTGATGTTAAAGGAGCCATAGAAGGTACCGGACATTTTCAACATTTTCGAGCACTTACCTGCTTGTATCTTGTTAGCACTCCACCACTATTAGGCTGTTTGACCTCTCTGGTGACCCTTTTCTGTTCCCATTTAAAACAGGGTCTTGCAGTGTCTGGGCTATAAGCTTGTTCACACTATTAATTAAAGGGAGGTTCAAGTTAATTAAAAAAATTTGGTCTTGATGTCTTCAATTATGGCAGAGAGGTTTGAGATTGAGAAATTGTTAAAAAACTGCAACAGTCTGTACCAGATTTGTGGCTTGTGAAACAATCCTCTGTGATTTTCCTTCTCCAATTTAATGCATCTTGAATGCACATTTTCCAGAAATTTGCCTTGATTTTCTATCTAGACACCACTATCAAAATAATAACTCTGAAAATAATAGTCTTTGTGCAGATCAAAGAAACAAAACTGGTTGTCAGCTCCTGATTCACTTCTGAATTGTTTACATGGAGTTTATTGGGGGTTTTTAACAAAACTCAAAATTCCCAGGGAATTTTAGGTGCAGGTCTAAAACCTTGGTTCCATTGTCCAGTCACCCACACACTGCAGTTTCCTGACTATCTTTCAGATTGTTTTATCAAACTCTCAACATTTCAGGAACCAACAAGAGAAAAAAAAAAAAGCATTTGAGTTGGAGCCTAGAAGCTTTCATTAAATCTCTCTTTGTGTTTAGAAATGCTGGAAATCAGATTTATAATGAGAACCTTCAGCCTTAACCCAGTTTTGGTTTCTGTAATTGCAATGGTATTGTATAAATTAGTGCTGGGCTATGTTGGCAATGCCCCAGTGAAAGGTCAAAATTCTTTGGAAGCAAAGGGGGAAGCAGCTTTTCTCTCAGGAAGGGAGCACACTGGGTATTGCTGCCAGCAGAGCCAAGGCTGGCATTCTTCTGCATCAGCCACAGGGAAAAAGCTCAGCCTGACTAATGACCAAATAAACCAGGAAAATAAGGGGTTTTTTCCAAGAAAAAATATCAGAGTAACAAGGTAGTAAAAACAAATGGCAAATGGGGAGGTTTGTACATGGCCAAAAGGTCTTAAATTAGCATATCATTTTTTAAACTTTGCCCTTCAGTTTCCATATAAATTTGGTAATTTCTTCCACTTTCTTCCCAACAAAAATTAACATTTACATCAATCCTTTCCCTTCTTCTGTTTCTTCCCTGAGAGCTGTACTGGGTACTATCCACCTTTTTTAGATGGTCTGTGTTGACACTGAAAATAAAGTTAACATCCATTTGAAACTCAAATTCCAGGTGCTGTTGCAGCTCACTGAGAGGAAGGCCAGGTCTCTGTATGCACACAGGACCATCCTGCACAGCACAGAGTTTGAGCCAATAATGTCTGTGTCCCACATCCTCACCATAAGGGAACCCAAGAACCCTTGCTGGCCTCCTGCACTTGGGATATAAAGTGTAAATCTTTACACTGGCCCAGATCTCAAATACCTGTCCTGTTGGGAGAAAGTCTCTAAGCCAAGGTTAGTTCTGCGGCTTTCTTTGACTGTCTTCCCCTCCCAACTCCCTCTGAACCTCCAAGGGAAAGAGCACTTCATGTTTCCCTTGTTGTTATCCATTCCTGCCGTTCCTTTTTGTAATTCCACTGCCACGATGTTGCTGTGTCCTGTTCTGCCCTTTCCCTGCTCCCCCTGTTACATCACAGACTCCTAGGATGGTTTGGGTTGGAAGGGACCTTAAACATAATGTTTCCACCCCTGCCATGGCAAGGACACCTCCCACTGTCCCAGGCTGCTCCAAGCCCCAATGTCCAACCTGGCCTTGGGCACTGCCAGGGATCCAGGGGCAGCCACAGCAAATCTGGGCACCCTGTGCCAGGGCCTGCCCACCCTGCCAGGGAACAATTCCTGCCCAATAGCCCATCTAACCCTGCCCTCTGGCACTGGCAGCCATTCCTTGGGTCCTGGCACTACATCCCCTTGTAGAAATCCCTCTCTACCTCCCTTGCAGGCTCCCTTCAGGTACTGAAAGGCCTCAGTTCAGTCTCCCTGGAGTCTTCTTCAGGCTGAACAACCCCAACCCTCTCAGCTTTTCCTCACAGGAGAAGCTCCAGCCTTTGGATCATTACAAACTGTTCCAAACCCAGCCCAACCCACTCTTCTGGTTCTGTGAGATTCCACCTGGCCTGTGGTCCCCAGGATTGTCAGTCCTATTTATAACCTAGATTTGCACTCTAGTTTTGTTAAGAAAGAAAGCTAAGAAACTGCAGTGGTCCC
Organism: Petroica traversi; assembly: GCA_025920805.1. NCBI lineage: Eukaryota > Metazoa > Chordata > Aves > Passeriformes > Petroicidae > Petroica > Petroica traversi. The sequence goes on from JAHLSL010012447.1 coordinate 21,690, forward strand.
TTGAAAAGCTCTCTGTCAGAGCAGGGGATGTAGTAAACAATTAATGATGGTGCTAAATGAATTGCCATGATCTGATGGAAGGCTTCTGCTAAAGTGTGTAAAGGTGAAGACAGAGAAAGTACATAAAGTGTGATCACATTTCTGAAAGCACTCATTAATAATAAAAGGGGAGAAAGAAATGAAAGGGAATGTGAGAAAATGTTCTTTCTCTTTCAAGTCCCAGAAGTTCAGGCAGGGAGCCTGGAGTTAGAGAGACCCCTCTTTTTTAGATTTTTTTTTTTTTTTTCACTTCTGCAAACTCTGGCCTTCTAGATCAATGACCCAATCATTACCTGCAGTCCTGAAAGGTCACATGAATGTTTTGGCAAACTTGATCTAGTCATTAGGAAAAGTTATTTCCAGTTGGTTTCTCTTTTCTTATGGGCATTTTACACTCTCCTTTTCTCTCTGGTACTCTGCATATTTTAAGCTAAAAATAGTTTATATCCTATAATACTCTGCAATACCTGTGCTTCTGGATGTTCTTATTTAACACTTAAAGAGGTGTTCTGATTTCACAGTTACAATACCCTTTACTTAATCCACTTAGCAAATAGATTAAAAGCATTCTTATAACAAAATACAAGTGTTGATAACCAGGCTGGGCTGTCAGAGCTCCCTGGACAGGCTGGGCTCAGCTGTTCCCATCCCACAGCCCAGCCCCTCAGCAGTGACTCTGAGAACCTTTCTAAACTTGCAGCCACAGGTGCTGCTGACAAGGATTTCAGAGGGGACTGTGGCAAGGAGCAGGACAGGACACTTTTGGCAGCAGTCCTGACATCCTGCATGGGCTGTGTCATGCCAAAACTCTTTGCATTGCCACCCAGGAATTTAGTGAGGAATGCCAGTGACTGTTACAGTCCTGTCATGAATTACGCTCAGTGATTCCCTTGTGCAGTCAGGCTCTTAAGGTACTTTCCTGAAAGGTTTCTCTTAAGGTTCCTGCATAATCAGGCTGATTTTTAAGATTATTTATGGCTTTCCTCTTGGTCCATGCCTTTCTTAAGCTTTCAGTTTAAAGAAAACAGTCCTGATGAGCAGCCCATTAGCACTGAACAGCTTTCCTGAAAGAATTTTCATTAAATTATCACAATTTTATTGTGATTAGTTCCTGCAAATAGCAGATATCTCTGGGCTAAGCAATTCTCTTTCCCAGGGTGAGAAGTAATTGCCATCCCCTTCTGGATTATGCAGCCTGAATGATCTTGGTCTGTCTTTAGGTGATGCTATGACTCTTTTCTGCCTTCCAAGGACATTGTTTCCTTCTCCTTGCACAGTGAAGTGCTGAAATCTCCACTGTGAGTTTCCAGAGGAGGAGAGCCCCTTGTGTGCCAGGTTAGAACACTTCCCTCTGTGTTTTGAGGAACAGCACTTTCCAATGTTTCCTGGTTCTGCTCTTTTCCTGGGAAAACTTCTGTGGACTTGAAGTAAGTATGCCAACCCTCCAATTTTGGGGTTATAGAATCAATGCTGGTACCATCTAAAAGGAATGGTTGTGTCCAGTCTGACTTGTGGGAAAAAATTGTGGAGAATTGCTCTTGTGTGGCTGCTCTGCCCATATTATCTCATGCTCTTGCTCTGCCATTTAACTCTGGTGGTAAACGGGGAAGCTGCTCTTTAATTTCTGAGTGCTGAGTCTCTACATCTACTTTTCATTTTTTATGAGACTGTCTCAGCTATCACAATCTGTGTACAAGAAAACAGTGGAATGCCTCGGAACACAGAGAACTGTTGAATTTTTGATATGGCCCTGTTCCTGCTCTGTTGCAGCAAAGTGTTGTTAGAGTTTTATCTGGAGCTGTTTTGTGGGAGTTTGGGGAGCTTGGGGTTGGTTGGCTGGTTTTATTTTTCTTTCCTGAGGCTAAATGCTCTCTGGGAAAAAAAAAGAAACAAAAAAAAAGAAACAAACAACAAAACTGCTTTACATAGCTGAGGGATTTACAGAAAACATTCTATGTGTTGGTTTTAGCAAGCTGGAATTTCAGCCAACAATTTCTGTGCTGTGCTCACCTTTTGCTTTAGTCAAGGCACATGAATATTTTTCTCCACGTGCCTTTTTGACTGTGATGAAATGTGATTCCATGACCTTGCATTACGTAAGAAAAGTCACCTGATCCCAGAGAGTCTTCGAGGAAACTGGTGAAGTGTAGGATTTAACTCTGTGGAATTTGGTTATGAGGGTAAAATAGAAGCAAGAGATCTCTAAAGATGGGTTTAGAGCATGAGAATTTATTGTGAAAGAGCATGGGTGTGAGAGGCTTGCTGGACTGCAAGATGCAGCTCAAAGCAGGCCAGAGAAAGAGAGAGAAAGAGGTAAAAAGAGAGAGTAAAAAGAGAGCAATTTGCCGTTTACAGTACAATAAATCATCTTCTCTGTTGAATATTCTAATTCTCTTTAACCAATCTGAAACAAGCTACAAACTCTACAATATTTGCATGCAACCTATAAGAATTATTGCATTACCATACAGGGTTATATTTTAAACCTTAAAAAACTACTTTTGGGAATCTTCTTCCAGGCAGACTGGGTTTGTTCTGACCTTTGGACCTGCCTATGTAGAGGGTATTGTTCTATCAAGAAGGAGGATTACCTTCAGTCAGCTGTAGCATTGTTTCTTAGTTACTCTTCAACTCAAACCTTGTCCTCATCCCAATCTCGACTATACTTTCCATATTTTCAGCATCCCCTGCAAGGCAATCATATCTATAAGGCTTTCCTATTTCATCATCCCCAACAGTGAAGCTCTTGGTGGTGTTCACGAGTTTCTTCAAGACAGCAGGGAGTGGAGGGTGTCTGGGCACAAGAAATGTGTTTATTCCTGCCTGGGACAGGACATGTACTGTAACCCTGGAATTCCCAGGGAAATTTCTGTGCATCCAGAACTCCTCTGCAGGACACCAGGGTGCCCCTCTGCAATCACTCTATTGCTCAGCTTCCCTTAAAACCTGCTGGAAAGGAGGAACATTCAGCATGGAATGCCAGTGAGAGGAGAAGCTGTTTCATCTCTCTGTTGGAAAAAGGACCAGTTGGCAAGTACATTGTAAGGCACCCCTGCAATAGTCATTTTAATATTAATAAAGGTGGTGTACAAGTGCACTTTCTCGTTCAGTCCTGTCAATTAGAGAAAGATCCTCCTACACATTCTTTCTGTACTCTGCTTTTTTTGCGGTGCTTTCACCTATGCCATCTGTGATGTTTGTATTTCTTGATGACCTTTTCAACAGTTTGTTGTTCTCATTCTTCTGTCCGTGTGAGGGAGATGGAATTCTCCAAGGAAAGCTACTTGAACATATGGCAAGGTACAATATTGTAGCATGTAAACTGACATTCATTACTGCTTCTCTGTACTGTTGACTTTATTTTTTTTCCTTTTTTTGTTTGTTTTTGTTGTTGTTGTTGTTCTAGTTGTTGTTTGAAGGACGGTTTTATTATTAATAATAGTTCTAAACTGGGGAAAGAGCCCCAGTATGGGGATTCAAGTGTAAAGCAAGTTCATATCAGCTGAGGAGCTGGGCCAAGCTGCGGATGAAGTCTTCAGAAATGAAAAAACGATGATTGTGCTCAAAAGACCTAAACCTGTCTGTTTTTACCTCTACCAAATTCTGCCAAGCATGGGCATAAGAAACATATTTGAGTATGGAGACAAAAGCATTTGTGAGTCAGTGGTTTCATAGTTGGGGCAATTAAAGCTAAAAGTGAACGAGAGAAGTCACACAGTGGGGATTCTTCCAATAATTACAGAGTAGGGGTGTAAATGTCAGGCAACTTCTCACAAGATTGGAATGTTACACTCAGGGAAAATATGATGAAGGCAATAAAAACTGTGGCTGGATGAGCTGTGCCACAGGTGTGAGGGGGGCTGAAGGTAGGACTGGCATGGGTTAAATGATGAGGCTATTTTTGCAGCTTGTATTTCCTGATGACCTTTTCAACAGCTGCCTGCTTTTGTTCTTCTGGCCATATGAGAGAGTTAGAATTCTCCCAGGGAGGCTGCTTGAATGCCTGCCATATCCATCCATTTGTGTGTATTAAAAGGGTATTGTGTGGACATCATAAAAATGAGAGTGGAGATGGAGGCTACTGAATTAAAATGGAAAACAAGTGAAACATTTTCCAGTAGTTTTGCTGTCAGAATGAAAAAGAAGTACTGGATAATTTATAAATCTGTGGATGAGCAAATGACAAAACTTCACAACACTTTACATATGTTAGAAGAAAGGTGAATGGACAGGAGTCTGATTGATGAGAAGGAGAGTGAAAAATCCCCAGGGTAGTGGAGAAAGAAAGCAAAGGAATGGGTTTTATTTTGTTGGAAAGGAGATAATCTGACATTTGACTAAAGATGGGAAGGTGAAGTAGCTGTTGGTGGATCATAAGCAGAGACATGGAATCAGGTGTGGGAGGATAAACAAGAATAAGTCGACCAGCAGCAGAGATGGTTGATGGGTGAAGTCAATTTTGAGAAAGAAACAAGAGGAAAATACTTGAGAATGGATGAGGAAGAGATTAAAAAACAAAAAAAAACAAGAAAAGCTCTAATATTGCTGCTTAAAATAGTTAGAGAGGATGTTATTATTTACAGCTTACAGCTTCTGCAAGGTCAAGAAAAATCCACAGATGCAGTTTAGTGAGGGTTTCAATCAAGACAGTCCATATTAGCAAGGATATTTATGTTAACACATAATCTGTACTTGATACTTGCAAATTTACAGCCCAAATTTTAGTTACTGAAAGTCTGTGCAAGAGGAAAACAACCTCATTTTTTTTGCAATGTCTTCCTCTGGAATACATTTATTTCATACATGTCACCATTCCAAGCAATGCCCAGGCTGGCAGAGGTGCTCTGAGGGTTCTGTTCATCTCACAGGAGGTGTCACAGTTCCCTGGTGACAGAAGAGGCTGTGTCCCCCTGCCTGCCCTCAGAAGCTGCAGGACCCACTGGGGACCCTCCACAGAGCCAGAGCTGCAGAAAACTCCACCAATTCTTTTCAGATAAGATGCTGCTCTGTTGGTTTGCATGAACAAGAGAGGATCCCACTGACAGAGCTGCAGCTGAAAAGGGGCAGCTGAGCTCTCCAGTTCCAGATAATTCACTCCTCGTGAGCATCCTTGGGTTTCTGCCTGTGTTTACAGTGCAGGAACTAATCTTTAGGCTTTAATCTCTGCAAGTCCTTCTTCTTTCTTACATTCAAACACGGCACATTTTAATCAAGTGCTGTGAACAGCAATCCAAAGGAAGTGGTTGACCTTCAGATCAGTGCAGCAGATAACCTCATCCATTTATTACATTTGTGAAAAATCCTGCTTCTATCAACTTTGATAAGGAACAAAAGCAGAAATATCTGGAAAAAATCTCCAGCACCTTTCAGATGTTTGGCTCCTGTTAGTTTCAGCAGTGCTTCAGAGCCCCTCTGTAAGACCAAATTCCAGATATTCCATGGAGCAGGGAGCGTGTGCCTGAGGAAAGCACGCACAAAACCAATTCTCTCATTCTGTGTTTACTTACTCTGCAGAGTCGTCTCAAAGCACCAACTACAATCTGCAAAAACAAGATTGCTTCCCTCTGGACCCAACTTGCATAAATATTTCAGTGGATAGATACATAAATTTAAAAAAAAAAGTTGTGGTAAATAGAAAGGAAGAAGAAAAAAACAAATCTGAGATGGGCTGATTTGTAAACAATAAATATTACATCGTCTTTACACAATAAACTTCCATAAAGGACATCAGATGATCAAAGTTCTGAGAAAGGCTTACTAGAGATAGAATAGGATGGCTCTCAGGGTCCTAAACTACTTGTGATTCAAGTATTCCTTTTACTTGGTGGTAGCCTTTTAATAGCCAGCTGCCTGGCACTGGCTGTCTGATACTTTATTATTTCCTTATTTTCTGTTATCTCTGTCATAATCCTCCCTAAGTAATTATTCAACTCAGAAGGAGTCTGCACAGAGCATTGCTAATGTCCTGTGGTTTCTTTGCCCATCTGAGTTGTCAGATGGTGCTCTTTCCAAAACCACATTTGTAGAGCACAGCCTTGGAACTGTTTAATTTTCTGGAGAAGCGTTTATTATTAAACACTAGACTGTTATCAAAACAATTCAATATGCATGACCTAAATCTATTTGTGGTTAAATAGTAAGGTCTGGAGGTTAATAAAAAGAACTGCAGCAAGCTGCTCACAAGATAATTCAAGAAACTTACGAAGGATTGTAGAACTCCAGCCATTTTCCCATTAGGCTGAAGATAAAGTAAATATAAAAGGATGATAGTTCTATATTTCTATTTCCTCAATAATATTGAGAAATTCCATTGTTTCAAAGGTTACGTGAGACAAAGAGTTGTTGTTGGTAAAAAGCTGGGGTTTTTCCTAAATTTAGCCAAATGGGTTTTTCCTCCCTCTTCAGGTAATCCTTCCTTTTATTTATTTTTGGATTGTTTTTTTTTTTTCCCACTGTCTTTAGCCTAGTGAGTGTGAATTGCTGGAGTGGGAAGGAGAAGAGACCTAAATCAGCTTCCAGTTCAGCATTTAAGCCAGCACAGTCACTTCTCAAGTGCTGCTGAGTGTCACAGCAAGACAGGCAAGGGAAGTGGCACTAAATGACTCCTGAAAAGTCAGTAGGCTTATTAAGTCTTACTTAAAAAGTTGATTGGGGAGCTAATTTAGAGCTCCCCTGTCCTGCCTTTTAAGTATGATGAAAACCCTTAAAAGACTCTCAGTGGTGCTAACAGATTCAGAGTGGCACTGAGTGGGAACAGGGGAACACAAAGTTGGAAGGACTGGGTACCTTTAGAGTCCCTGCCCGTGCACTTTTCCTGCAGAGCAAGGGGGATATGGAGGATATTTTAGTGTCTGCTGCTTGCAGTACTATTTTTTTACTGCACAGGGCCAGAGTCCTGCATCAGAACCTCTTTGTCAGTGAGTGGCAGCCTAATGTGGGTGTAAATGCCATCCACAGCCCCTTCCTAAGCAGCAAAAAGGGATGGGGGAGTCAATAATAAACCCTGATGCATCCCAGGGGTTTTATTGGTGTTAATGGCATCTCCAATGTTCACATGGACGCGGTGGCATCACAGAAAGAGTCAAACAAGCACTGAAAAGGTGCCATTGGAAACTGTTGTTCCTGCTCTAAATTGCTTTTTAGCTGGGCCTTTAAAACTGAATGTCATTTCATAGCAAACTCCTGCCCTTTTAATGGAAATGTCAATCCTTTAGAAAGTTCTTGTTTAGAGGAACCATGTGCTAGACAATACTCCTAATGAAGATCTTCTTCCTTTGTCTCTGCACTTGCCCTCTCTTTTATTTCCTCACACGGAAATACCAGCCAGGACTCTTCAATTATGGAAAAAGCTTTTCATTTTAACAACTGTTTTGCAGGCATTCTTGCTAATGCATTTTGTCTGCCTTTGTTTTCCAGCCTCCCATTTCTATTGTCGTCTTTTAAAATGACAGGAGACGGAGCTTTTTCATTAGGAGAGAGCTAAGATGAGGCACTGCAGTTTAGGCTGTGCCTGGGAGAAAGAACAAAGGCTTGACTCTTTAATTTTAAACCCACTACAGGAGCATATTCAACAAGATATTACTGTCTTATGGCCATTAAAAGTGTACCAACTGGAAATATTTTGAGAGAATGGCTTCTTAATCTATGACATCAATAATGTGACCCACCAGAGTGTCTTTCATTACCCATGGAGTGTGTACATGCTTGTTTTTGTCCTCTCCCAGCCAAGAGTCAAAACACATTATTAGTTTAAACTTCAGGGAAAGAAGATTAAAATGGGGATTTTGTGTTGCAAGTGCAGCAAGCCGAGCACTAGATGGATGTGTGGTGATGGTGCCCCTTGACTTTCTAAAGAGACACAGGCACTCTGCATCCTATTGATTTTTCCAGGGCCGTGCCAACAGGAGTGCTGCTGCTGAAGCTGACTCCCACACTGATTATTCTGGAAAGGGCAGGGTCTCTACCCACACACAGCACATCCCTGGTCACTATTGGAACAGAAAACAGTCCATAAGGGGATATTTTCAAGCATTATTGCAATCACTATTCCCTATTATTAAACAAGCTGCCAGCTGCCCAAAAGCTTCTTTAGAGAGTATCTCCATCTCTGTGTTGCTCTACTTGAGACGGAAGAAAAAACCAACATTAAATTGCCTGTCCATGAGGGTCAATGAAATTTAACACTGCATATACATATAAAAAAATATATATGGAGATATTCATTGATAGGTATTTAACAAGTGCATTGCTTTCTAACTTCTTTGCTAATGATAAGTCAAAACCAAAGTGTGGTGTTACTTGTGGCATTTTTGTCCACTGTGGAATACCTTCATCTATAATTCTGAAATGTAAGCCATTGTAAACATGTACTGATAGCAAATGTGTTATTGAATCTCTGGGGTGCCAGTGAGGGAGATAACAGGCTGTCCCCTGAGATCTCAAAACACACACCTTTCACAAATCAGCTTGTTATTAACACCACCAGTGTGTTATCAGAGTCTTTCATCAGACCAAATTGTGTGTTGAATTCACTTTCTGGATGTAATTTCTCTATTATTATTATTATTATCATCAGGAAGTTGAACTTAGTTAATTGCTCCAGTTAGAGCTGTCTCTAAATTTGCACTATTATTGAACCCGCCCTAAAAGGGAGTGAAACAAATTTTATTATTAATGATAGGCTGAAACAGATAAAAGCAGCATCATTCCTCCTGCGTTTCTAGTTAAATGCTCTGCAAACTGTGCTGGATATGCAAGACAATCCCCAGCCCTGCAGGAGGGGCTCCCAGCTGAGCCCAGCTTAGCTCACACTCAGCACCTGCTGCTCTCCCGCAGGGCGCTCCCCTTTGGCTGTGCTGCCAGGGCTCAGCAGAGTCCCCGGGAGTGTCACACCCAGCAGGGCAGGGGACAAACACCAGCGGGTGCTCTGCCACACGGGCACTGCACTAATTGGGCTGTGTCCCCTGGCTCTGAGCTCCCTGGGCAGGCACAATGACAGCATCCCAAAGGGAGGAGCAGCTGTGCCAGGGTGAAACAAACTCCCCTGGATTGCCTTTGCTGGCTCAGGTTTGTCCAAAATAAGGATGGGTTGTGGGACTGGGGTTGTGCAGAGCTGTAGGAGCTCTCTGTCAATTCTGTCTTGGGCCCAGGCTCTGCCACTGGTCTGTGTTTCTGTGTTGTTCCTCTCTGAAAGCACCTCTGTGTTTTGGGCTCTGGCACAATCTGGGAGCAGCTGTTTTGTTATCAGAGACTGGCAGGCTGTGCCAGTGCACCACAGAAGTGTGTAAGGACAATGTATAGGATGTTTCCCTCCACAGAGCCCCAGAACTCTTTTATTGTCCAGGACTGGCTACTCTCTTGGTGTCCTTCATTAGCATTGATTGAAGTTCAGTGAGTGCTCCAGAGCAGAGTGACAACAAAACCTGCTGTCCTGCCCCATCATCCCTTTAAATAGCTATGGCTCTGTGGGGAGCAAAAGGGGAAAAAAAACCCAAACAAGAATAAAAAAATGAGGGTCAACCAGATAGAGACAGAAATGAAGATAGGAGTGCTCAAGTGACAGAGCGAGCCACATGGGGAGTGGCAGTGCTGCCACACAAACCTGCCAGGCTGCTGGAACCTCCGTGGGAAGGAGCCTGGAGCAGGGCAGGAAGAGAAATAGAGACCCAAAGGCAAAGAGAGCAAAGTGCAACTTAACCCTAGAGCCTCAGCTAGCACAAAGGGTGGGTCAAGCTGCAAGAATAATTCTCCCATGAGAGCTTTTTCATCTGGGTGATTTCTGAGACTCCTGGGCTCAGCCTATACTTGTGGTTTGGAGAGAGCCAAGGCAGAGCATTGGAGTTGGAGTGGGACTGCAGGAGGATGTTGAGGGACAGTGGATTTCATAAGGATTTCTCCTCTGAGACTGTTTTCATCCTTTTCCACATCCTGACTTCCTGCTGTTGACTTCTTCACTGGAAGGCAGCTGTAGGAATTATCTGACAAAAACAGATCATCTAGTGCTAAAAATAAATGCCAATATGAAACTAAGCCCATCCCCAAATAAGATGTTTTATTATATTTCTTTATCTGTGCAATAGTGGCAGGGACACTTTCCTGCAGAGGTAGAAACAGGTAAATCCAAGCAGGTTCTTTTTTCTGCTTACCTGATGGTATAGAATACATATTCAGTTGAATGCATAGAGGGACTAAGACACTTGTGAAACACTTGATTTTTAATTTTCATTTAAACTGGAGGGCAGACAGCAGTGAGAAAGGACAGTGGAGCAATTGTCTTCCAAGAGGAACAATTTTCAGAATTTGTCAATGGTGTGGGAGCAAATGTTGCATTAAACTTTCTTCAGCCTTTGTTGCATATCCCATGAGCATTAGCTAAATACTCACAGGGGAGGGTGAGAACCTCATAATGTAAAACCCATTTCCAAAGCGTGAAACAGTAAAAGCAATAGATGTTTAATATGCAGCATATTCGCCACAACTGTTTCATCACAGAGTATCTGTTACACAGGGAAGGGACTGTGGGCAAACACTGAGCAAGAGGGCACAATTGCTTCTTTAGAATCCTGGTGGATTAGAATCCTGTGGGTGACTGACTCTCAGCTCAGCACTGGGGTTTTTTTGAACATCCTTTGGTAGGTAGCCAAGGGGAAGCTTCTTGTTGAAACGACAGAAATTCTTTGACATTAAATGTTTTCTTAGAACATATGTTGAAATGTCTCTACCATTTCAGTGATGAGCTTCCTTTCTGGCACCTATCAATGTATGCTCATGGTAATCACAAGCAATATCTTGTCAACAGCCATCTACCATAAGTGATCCTAATCCACTTTGCAATCATTTTCAAAGCCTCTTCATTTTTGCTGAAAGGATTGTTTTGTTTCGAAGAATTCCTGCTAATGTGCAAAATTGTCCTTAGTTAAATCCATTGTAGGAGCTGAAAAGGGATACAAGTATAAACCTTCACAGCTGGAGCATGGAGCTGTGTGGCTGCAGCTCCCACTTCTCATTTCTCACATGCAGCATGTGCCAGGAGAGCGAGGAACAGATGCAGCTCCTTTAATGGGACACATCACATGCATTTCATTGCCATGGCTCCAGGTTTGAGGGGTGCAATCCCTCTTTACCTTTGCCCACTGTGGCTCTGGACACCTGTGGATAGCTGTGGCAGAGCACTGACGTGGCAGAAATTAACTTGGAAGTGGAGGATACAGGGCCAGTCTGTGAGCCCATTAGAACAGGCAATATGTGGGTACAGGGGGCGGCAGAAATGCAGCCTGAGCTGTTTTGCCTGGGCTTGGGCTGCTGATGCACAGGGAGGGTTTGGCATCTGAAGGTGCTCCCTGTTATTATCCACCAGGGCTGGAGGCCATGGCTTTACCTGCTGGTTGGGCCCCTGCCAGACCCTGTCTGGCACCAGAAAAAGGACTTTTCTCTGCTTCTTCCAGCACTGTCTCTCTGGCTGCATCGCTGGGGGAAGATAAAGGCAGTTCTGTCACACTCTGGGCAGAATTTTACCAGTCTGGAGCCGAAATAAGCAGCTCTGCTGGATGTCATCTGCTATTTTCAACATCTTACATATGAAATACTCTCCAAATATTCTGGCCTGTGCCCACTTCCATTGAAATGATGTGCCTCCTTTGCTTTGTTTTGGAGAATTAGCAGATTTATTGTTTTAACATTGCTGCCCTTTTTTTTTTTTTGCAGCCTAGATACCACACAGTATTTCCATTGGTGCACAGACAGAATATCAGCTTTTCCTGACCCTGTTTGAGATGTAGGGGAGCCAGGCCAGTCTATATTCTAAATTCACACTAATCGGGATTAACAGAAAAATAAATATTTGCACAATATGCATAGGGCAAATTCAGTGTCCCCTTACTGTGGGGTTGTGGGCTGATTTTACTGCTGCTTCTAGAGATCCTTTCAAATAATAGCGGACAATTGGATCTGATCTCAGCTTCCCTCTCCTAAACCAAGATATGTACTTTCATATGGGGAAAGGGTAATGGATATGGATATGTTTACTAAAGCCACACATGAGCAATGATAAGTCCTGAGGAATTTGACAAAAACAAATAATTAGAATATTTTTTTAGCCAGCAATTGGTCTAAGCAATCACATTTTTCAGGAGTATTTTTGGCTTAGGTTTTGTTTTGTTTTTGTTCTTGATTAGAAGCTGGTAACAGTGGAATACTTGAATACAAAAGTATTTTCTTGGCAGAAGTCCAAGCACACATCGCTAAAAAGTTATATTTTCTCTCTCTCATTTTGTCTTTGCCTTCCCTGTTATTGATGCACATAATAAAACACTAGGAAAAAAGACAAATCCACCCAAAAGGTCAAAATCAATGATCCTTTTACAGATGGCACCTTTGGGAATCCTGGGTACTTTACCATCAGCTTGTGTTTGAGACTGTTACTTGAATACTTGTTTTTTGATGACAAAAATCAATGACTTCTTTAAAGAAGGCACCCTTGGGGCTAGAGGATGCAGACTTTGAAATGTTTACTAGTCTGTGCCTGTCTCTGGAAGACTAATAAACATATTTATAAGTTTATGAGCTCCTATTTAATTTTATGGATTGGAGATGGGGTATGGTTTTGACAAGAATATTTAAGCTAATGTGCCCCAATGAGACACGTTCTGTTTCACTTCGCAAATTTACATAGAAATTCTGATCCAAAACTGATTGAAATCTATGGATATATTTACATGAGCTTTACATTTATCCCTGTGAATAAGCCACTGAAGTTATTGGAGTTGTGTTGTTAATCAATTTGATCCAACAGCCAAATACTAAATCAATTTTCAAAATAAAAGGACAGAAAACCCACTTAGGTAAAGATTAGGAATCTACTTCTCTCAGCAAAGACTATTTCCTTTATTTATTTTTGTATATTTTATTTTATTGTTACTCTGAGCTTCAGAAAGCATTTGGGGGGTTTTTTTAAGATACATTTTTTTACCTTATTTCTTTGCTGCTAATTTAGCATTGCATTTATTTCTGGCACTATAATTTACTTTGACAACAGGGCAGATATTCCTTGATTTTCCTGAATGAGCAGGGCCATAACAGGCTCTTGTAAATTAATACAACACTTGATCTGTACCCTGTGATGTGGAGTTGAGGCTTTGGTACTGGAGTCTGGACAATCAGTTTTCTCACCAGCTGTGCAGCTGCAGATTTTGCCAGGATTTTTTGCCTTTTTTTTTCTTTTTCTTCCCCAATCAAAGATTTAGAGTTGTTTTAGTCTTGTCTTTTGCAAGTTGGTTTCCAGGGACTGAACCACAGAAATTACTTTGGAAATAGACTGGCAGTGGATATAGCCTTGCAGTAATTAGAAAAACTAATTTACATTCCTTTTCCTTTGACTCTAGATCTAATCAGTAAATACAGTGATATAAAATGTCAATCCTAACCAAACAAGTGCATTGAAAGCATAATAGTAGACAATGTCATTTATGAAATAAAAACATGGGAACGTGCATGACATTAAAAGGCTTGTTGTATTAGACATTCCTGCCCATCACTTACTGATGTCAATTTGAATTTACCTATTTTGTCCCCATAAATCAGTGTTTTTCTGGTATGTAGAGTGTTGTCCCATCCTTAAGGCAGCAAAATTGCCTTGATCCTGGGTAGTGTGGGAGGAACTGCTGGATAACCTCACCTGGGCTCGGAGATGGATTGGAACTGGGAATTCTGTCATGGTTTAACCCCAGCCCACGACCCGGCGCCACACAGCCACTCACACAGTCCTGGTGCCATGGGGGGAACCCGCGGGGTGAGATAACAATTTTAAAAATGACATAAAGTGAAATATGGTGACAATAATACCAAAAGGCAAAAGAGAGAGTAAGGAGTAAAACCCAATTAAAAGTGATGCACAATGGAATTGCTCAGCACCCACTGACCAATGCCCAGCCTGTCCCCCAGCACTGACCAGCCTCTCCCAGCAGCCTCCCCAGTTTATATACTGGACATGAAGTTCTGTGCTCTGGAATATCCCTGTGGCCAGTTTGGGTCAGCTGTCCTGGCTGAGCTCCCTCCTGGACCTCGTGCCCCTCCTCACTGGGACACAGTGGAAAACTGAGACATCCTTGACTTAGGGTGAGTAACAACTAAAGCATTCACATTGTCCTCATGCTGATCCAAAACAGAGCACTGGGAAGAAAATTAACTCTATTCCAGATGAAGCCAGGACGAATGGCTCTGGGAAGCTCAGCTACAGGAGAGCTGGCTGGTGCATGGGATCCTGCTTCCCCTGCAGAGCTGTGCAGCACCAAGCAGCACAGGCGCAACATCCCACACTGCCCTGCTGAGAGCATTTTGTGCATCCATGCAGGGCTGTGTCTCACACTGCACTGACCCACAGCAGGATGACTTTCAGTGAGCAAGCTCTTACTTCAGTCCCTGAGCTAAATGGGATTTGTGCTTTCCTGATGAATGTCACTCTGACATCATTCACGACTGTGCCCAGTGCCACTGACCTTTCATTGTCTGCTCTCCTTTACAAGGTCCTCAGTCTCATTTTGCTTCATTTTCCCGATATGCATTAAAAACAGTAAAGCTTTCTCCTCTCAGATTTTGGTAATTTAAGGGATATGTTTGTCATTGTCAGACTTTCATTGCTTGGGGATCATTGTGTGTAAGTCTGGCGAGACTGATTAGAGAAAGGGTGAAAAACCACTGCCAGCAGAACTGAGCAGCTTTAGCTGCCTGCAGGATGGGACAAGCAGAAGGAAATCTGCCTTGGCTGCACTGACTCTTGCTCGAGGAGCTGATGCTGCTCACAGCCAGGAGGAGGGTGCTGGGCTCAGAGGAATTTCAGATCCTTCTGATGTTGTGATGGGACCAGGCTGTGCACAGTGGCTCATGGTGACATGGACAGTGCACAAAAATGGAACCAAGAACTCACACACAGAGATGTCTTTTCACCTGGCTGACAATTAAAGGTCACAACACAAGGCCCTGTCTTCACCCTGGGGAGTTTTCAGGACCTGATTGAATGAAAGCCAGAGCAAACTGGTGAGATCTCAGCTGAACCTTCTGAAGTTGCACTGCAAACACCCTTAGAGTCCCCGCTCCCGAGTGTGCCTGTGACTCCTGAGGCTCCCCACACTGCACTGTAAATCTGCATTGTTGTAATTACTTTTGAGGGCAGAATCCCAATAAGAGTTTCCTTTGGTTATTTCCTGCCATCTTCCATGACCAAACTTTGTTTTGTTCTGCCAGAGTTTTATAACTTTGTCAAACCCCACGTGTTTGAGCTGATATTGGAGAAGGGTTTATTATTACTTGAACAGCTTTGGACACAGTGAAATGCTGCCTGTTCTTTGGAAGGTGGGATGGGTCTTACCTTTAAGAATTTTACAATTGAGACAGTGTTGTGGTTTTTTACAAATTTACTATACCGAAGGAAAATACTGATACTGCTTGAACAGTTGGCATTCTGATGCTATTTCACTTTAAGGGGAACAATTGGTTGAACTTATTTAAGGTTGGCAAGAGAGTCATGAATCCCAATAAGGCCATGAATACATTTATTATTAATTTTTTTCTCATTCATTTTTAATTTTCTGTCAGACAGAATCAAAGGCTGAATTGGTGACTTCAGTGTTTTTTACCTTGCTCTATTGGCTTCAGAAGTCCTTTAATAAGGCAATTATTTATTCTGGACATCACTGGGAAATCAAAGGTGAAGAAATCGGAGATATCTAAACCCTGTAGTGCATTAATTCAAACAGAACTCACATTGTTGGATAGAGTTCATGCCTCTGGTTCTTTAATGTTGCCTGGTTTGGTACCTGTTTCATTTTAAATTTAGCTGGGATGTGTAGAATGGAGAATGAAGGAAAACCACAAAAGGATTTAGCTTATAGAAGCAAGAATTACTGGAATCAGCAGGGGTTCATCTGTGGATTGAGGGGAGGCTGGTTCATTGTAGTGAGAGGAAGCAAGCAGAGGATCTTTGGGAAGGGTTTAATGTGTGCCCACAAGGCTTTCATTAGGAGTTGTGGTTTATAGGGGCTCTCTGTGCCTGTTATCTCCTGAAAACAAGGAGTCGATCTGGCTTCATCACAATTCCCTGCTCTAAGCCCTGGTGCTTCACTGGAATCAGGGGAGAGCTCGCCTGCCTTTGGCTGCAGCAGGTTTTCCAGCAGAGTGTGCAATGATTATGTGCTGTGGGACACAGCTCCCATTCCTGTGGGAGAGCAAGGCTCTGGAATGAGCTGGACCTGACTGGGAGGCGGAGCTGCTGTGCCAGGGCTGAGCTTGGCATTACCATCCTCACTTTTACCTGGACAGACCCTTCAGCTCCATGAATTTCAGTTTTTGTACATTATTGATGATACTCCCCCAGGAGCAGGAGGCCGTGCTCATTCCTTCTTTTGGAATAAATATAAAATCCATCTGTTATTTCCACTGCTTGGCTATCAAGATGTTGCTGCAGTCTCTGGCTGGTATGGTTTTGCTCATTGCTCAGAATTTTGGCCTTCTGTGAAGCTGATGGGAGCAGAACTGCAAAGGGAGGAACCGTGTTGAGCCTGACATTTAAAGGTTCAAGCCTCCAATGCACCGAGCCTGTATTTAAAAAAAACAGTCATGGAATTTGCTTGTCTTGTATCCTGAATTCCTCCTTGACTCTAAGCTTAGTGCTCAGCCTCGCTGCAGCACGCTGGAGTTTAAATGTGGTTTAATATTGCACCCAGAGCAGGTAGCACTCTGCTCTAAGGCTCTGTGTTGGGCAAAGCAAGGAGAGGCTGTTTGAAAACATTTAGCCATGTGCTCCTGAGGGAAAAAAAATCTCTGTTCCTCTCTGTCTAATCGTCCTGCTGATCACAAGGAAAAAGGAATATTGTACAAGTTGCCATAAAGTTTTATGAGCCAATTATTACAGATATAATTGTCCAAGGTTATAGAGGTCTATAGATGTCTTATTTTCTGTAGGCTGGTGCCCCTTTTTGCTCCTCTTTTATAGTTAATGCAATGCCTCATTTAATAATTTAAAAATAATTTATTGGAGTTAAATTGCTTTTTTAGAAGGCATAATCTTATCATTCTCATTTTTATAAGAAACTCATTTTAATTTGTTTGCTGTGCCATTCTGAGATGAATTTAGGAATTTAATGGAGTGAAAATTGAAGGCTGATGGCATCAATGAAATTATTAATTTGGTAACCAAAAGATTTATTTGGTTGATTTAGATGGAATTTTCAATACCCAATTATCTTTGGACTCAATTAAAGAGTGAAGCCCAGCCAAATAACAGTTCTCACTCAAAGTTCCCCGGGATGAATTGAAAAGGACATCTTCATTATTGCTATTGATGTTAATGTGGAAATCACTTACTGTTAATAATCCTGAAGGACAGATAAAGGGTTATTTTTACCCTCAAGAAGCTAGGTTCCAAACCCTAAAAATGTTATCTTAGTGAATGAATATTACCTGCAGATAGCAGACTTAGCCATGCAGAATATTTTAACAGTTTACTTTTATCTCTACCAAGTCCCATTAGAATAATTTAGCAGAAGGAAAATATCTTTGTCATGCAAATAAGTTTGATTTTTTTAATAAAGGTGGAAATGTAACTATATAAAGAGTCTATCTGCAAACCTAGATTTGAGCACACAAAAGAAATATTTATTTTCTATTATATTCCATAAGCTTTTGCTATTAGGGTTTTGGAGAACCCTTCCATAAAAACCACCCTTTTCCATTTCATATATTTTAAATCATTATTTTCCTAATACCCTTTGCCAATATAAACATTTATATAGTCCATATGTGTTGTTTCCTGAAGAGAAGCAAACACCACCATGACAGCCCACTCCAGTGAAAGGGTCACAGGCTTTTTTTTTTGTTATTTGAAACTGTCCTGGCTGACAGAGCTGTAATCTAGAGAAACATAATTCTCTGTAGTTTTACAGTTCATAAATGTAAATGCAGGAGAAGAAACTGAAAATGAAGCATTAATTGACTTAAAGTTGGTGTCAGATGTTAAAGAGAATCTTAGTGACTTTAGAAGTCAAAAAGAAGCATATTCCCCCCCAGGCTAAAAATACACAGTGTGGATCTAATTGTACAACAGCTCGAGACAGTGAAATACTGATACCAAAAGCCAGCCTGGATTGAAGTGATCATTGCCTATTCATGGGCATATTGCATTGTTGTGGCACCTGGGAGATTCAAGCTGGATTTTAAATGATTCCTTGGCAGCATAAGAATGAAAAATATCTCTGTTCTCAGTTTGTTTGGGGTTTTTTTTGACACTTGGAGGAAAGACAGAAATTGAATTAGTGCAAAAGTTGGGTTCCCAAAGTGCATGAGGTTTATTGCTGGAGACTTCCACTGGTGATCCTTTGCAGCCTGAGCTCTCCCATCCAGGAATACCCACATTCCCACCTGTGTCTGCAGGCTTGGATCCCATCCTCTCACACACAGGGAATTCTCCAGATGTGAACAGTGCACACTGAGATTCTGGCCACCCTCCTCTGCCCACAGCATTAGTGATGCCAGCAGGGATGGCTGAAATAAAGATGTGCTTGAAAGTGGTCTAGAAGAGAAGGAATTATACACACTCATTTAGTTAAGTTTTCAGCATCTGGCTGCTGGATCCCAGCTCTGAGAAGCACCTGGAATGAAAGCTGCAGGTTTTGTTGCAGCTCTCAGCTCCTTTCTGCATGTAGAGGTTACTTGAGCCCTGCTGCAGCCCCTCTCCCTCCCTGTGCTATATATAATTTGTACAGCTGGATGCAGGTGAGATCCTCTGGTCAGGAGACAGTCACAGCACCACTAGCATGAGGACTGAAACACGTTTTTATGCTGGCAGACAATATCTGAGATCAAAGAGGGCACTATTTCTAGAGTGAGGAGAAGAATAGGTGCTCTCTGCAGCATACCTGACCTCTGCATAAAAGCTTGCAGCTCCTTGCAGTTCCACTGACAATTGTCAGGGGAAACATGCATAGGACTTGATGAGTGAAATTAAAGAAAAAAAAAAATCTACAGCATAGTCACATGACAGTTGTGAAAGGAATTCTCATAATATTCTCCTCCTAAATATCATGTGAAATTTCAATAGATTCTCTGACTCTTGTGAGGCTGTTAAAGCTGCTCAAGGGTGAGTAGAAGGGGTATAATTCCCCTTATTTTCTCCTCCCTCTCACCCTTATTAATTTAAATCAATTTGCAGACCCTTTTACACCACAGTTGAAAAGCTGCCTTCATTCTCTCATCAACAAAACATCACTTGCAATTATTTTTACTACTCTTTACTGTGTACAAGGAAGAAAAATGCCTAAAACTGTATCTCAAACCAAAAATCAAGCTCAATTCATTTAATTATCAACAACAGAAAGTGATTCCTGCTTATCAAAGAGCTCTGATATGGGCATAATTAGCTCATTTAACCTCAAAGAAATAATTAGCCAACAAGACAGGACAAGAAAAAGAAGTTAAAATGCCACAGCAGTATATTTTCCCCTGTTTTCTAACAAAACTGTTTTCACATGAAAAGGAGGGCTGGATGATACTGACTTGCTGAGGATTTTTGCAAAATGAAATACTAAGGAGCAAACAAAAGTAGAAAAGCTCCTCAGTTCTATCTGAAAAGCAACTCACTCATTCAGACACTTTTCAGTTCTGAGAGCACTTTCCCTGTGTTTTGGAGCTGATTCACATTTTTAAATCTGTTAACTGTCCCAACAATGTAAAAACTGCAAGAGACAGCCACAAAACCCAACAGAAGTTAATGAGAAGGAAAATCCACTGTCTAACCTATGTATGATTGATCATTCTAGCAGAAACAATGAAAAACATTGTAACTGGAACTGGTTCCCACTAGCCCAGGCGCTTTAATGCAAATAGGAAATAACTTGCTTATCTGAAGACCTCTCAGCACTGCAGTGTCCCTTCCCAGAAGGTTCCTGGGGAGTTCTTGCTTCTCCCACCTCTCCTCTCACTCTTCAGTCCCTGGGTGCTGTGGTGCTGCTCATGGAAGGTGTCAAAGATCCATTCTGAGATTTAGAAATCTCTTCAAGCTGCAGAGCAGGGAGCATTCTGACTATGAGTAGAAGTAGCTGGACCATTAAATCTCTTAAAATTTCATCAGAACAGCTACTAATTAATTACACTTGAGTTAGAACTTTACAGTAATTAATCTGGTCAACTAGGAGAACTTCTGAATCCCTCCAGTCTTTCTAGTAATTATATATTCTTAAAATACTGTTTTATAAACAGACAACAGTAAAGTATGACTAAAAGAATACAAAAATTAGGGACAGAATTTGTTTAGATGTTACCACTGAAAACATTGTGTCTGGTAGCAAAGGAAAAACTTTCTTTTGTCTAAGGAAATGAGGTAAGTGGCTGGGTTTTTTGGCATTCTGAAGGATTTTACTGTTGATTCTTGATGGGTTGTCTCCAACTCCAGGTTTAGAGAGGTTTCAAAATGGTCTTTAGGTGTTAATCTCCTTCCTGGGAGCTCACAAGGTACAGACACAGAGTTCACCCGAGGAACCACTAAAAAAGCTGAGCCTCAGCAGCAAGTTCAGACAAGTAACAAGTTTTGTAGTCATGATAAAAACAAGTTAATAATTAAAGTGCTGACAGAACCTTAGCTGCAATATCATGAACCCGACTGTTGTAAAAACACCAGGATTAAGTGGAGGTGTGTGGGTAATAAAGTCTCCAAAGAGACAAATTGTCTATGAATGTATAATTATGGTTTCCTCAAGGATTTTAACCTGTGCTTGTATTTCACTCAAGCTTCTAAAGGACCATTGGCAGAATATCGCCAATGTTTCAGCTACAAAATCTTTCAAACGACAGCCTGAGGCTTTTTGTGTAGTACATACTAGTTTTACTATTCAGTGAATATCATTTTAACATGATGCAAACAATGTCAAAAATCAAAGGGAACAAATATTGAAGAGAGAGGGAAAAGAGTCTTGAACAGGGCTGCATCCTCTGGGGTTGGTACAAGCCCCCTGGCACTTGTGGGAGTTGGCTCACTCTGAAATATTTTTACTCTGCATTTCTACACAGGACAGGTGAAAAGGAAAAGTGGAGTGTAGCGGTGGTTCAAGCTCAGAGAATGACATATCCCCTGAAGAATCTCTGGGGGCCTAGAAAGTGAGGCTCCTCGGAAGGTAGAGTTAAGTTTGGCCTTGGAAAGGGAGTCGAACCCCCCCCCCCCCGCCTGCCTCCCAGTTAACAATAGTATCTTGTGTCTCACTCTTTCCTCCCTTCCTCCTTCCTGACTGCATCCTGACCTTCGACCCTTCTCCGTGTCCTCCCCTGTACCGTTATGAGATAAGTTGTAACCCTCAGAATAAAAGTCTGAATGTTGGGCTATTCCGGATCTTTTGCCCCTGAGCCCAAGCAGAGCGGACCCTCGTGTCTTGTGTCTGATTTGGGGCTCCGGGCAAAGGAACACTCTCTCTCTCAGCACCTCTCTGGTTTTTAGGACAGCGGCCACCATCCTAGGGAAGCCCGGCTCGCGGCGAGGGGAAAAGAAGTCCCTAGCTGAAGCTGACTTCACGAAAAGGAAGCTCTCAGAACAAGCCGCCGAGCCGCCGGCCGTCCCTGTGGTCAGCTGTCCGGCCCACGCCACCGGCCACAGTGGAGGTGGTTGGGTTTCTTTCAAAGCTAAACCCATTAGCATTTGGCATCATCCTTGAAAACCATAATTGGTGTTGAGTGCACCTGTTTGCCCGAGCAAAACCCCACGTTCCCAAATGCAAATTGACCGAGTGTGCCATCCCCACCAGCAGCACACGTGTGAAGGGAAGCCTGCCAGTGTGAAATGGATGCTGAGAGCAGTTGTAGGGCTTCGTGTGTGCAGTAAAAGGGAGGCTGATAATGTGTGTCACAGTACAGCAATCTTTGTCACATTATGTGTACAATCAGGCTCATAGAAGGCTGTTTGCCTTTTGGATAGCAGATTTTTCATGCACTCAAAAATTTGACGCACTGGGAATGCTGGTGAGCTTTAGAGGAGCACTCAAGTGTTTTTAATGTCTAACACACCATCTAGCTTTGGGTACCTAAATTCCTGGGCAGCTTTGACCTTCAGTCAGCTCGTGTATAAAGAAATTTCTGTAGCTACCCTTACCTTAAGGCCCTTCTCATTTTTTTTTCAAGTTCTGACTGTCAGCTGTAACATTTTCATTAGCTAGGCAACAAAGAAGCTGTTCTAACAAAAGAATGGGCAAATGCAGCTTCTGCTAGAGAAGGGCATGTATTTCACAAGTGACCAAGAGCTGGTGGCCTTTTTCTTGCTGCTGGCTGCTCTTCAGGCCCTGCTTGTGAAAAGGCAGAGTGTGAGCATCGTGTTTGTCTTGATCTTCTGGGGGAAGAGGGAAGGGGTGAAGGCAAGAATGGGCTATGAAGTGGCTCCATAAACCAGGAAAGGCATCTCTGATGAAACCACACATCCTTCCAGGGTCTGTGCTGCAAAGTGGTGTTAACATTAGCATTTCAGTGCTTGTAAATTATACATTGAAACACAAGGCTTACCTACAGAAGGTTTTCAAAGAGCCATAAGGCAGCAGAATATCCTCTGTGGTGTTTTATGTTGTTGGCCAAAGAGAGCACAGTTGTCAGTGACTATTTTTGTACCATTATAACACTGTTAGAGATGTGCATATCTCAAAATTCTGGGTGCTGTGTGTATCTTTTGGCCAGAATAAGAAGATCCCACCAGTGAATGGACACACAGTGACTGGTTTGGGAAAGGAAGGTCTTTTTACCATTCTGGATAAAGATGAGACCTGGTGGTGGGTACTGAGCTGTACCCCATAGTGTTACTGTATAAATTATAACAGCTTAAGGACAGGTGAAGTAGTAAAATTCTGAAGACAAAATCTGAGACATGCATCAAGATTTGGAGACCTTGCAGACACCTGTATGTGGTAGTTTTGGAATCCAGAGAGTCAAAATAAGAGTCCATTTAGTTGTGTCAGTATAAACATAGAAAGTTGTCATGACAAATCCACAGTCATCCTGCTAGTCCCAAAAATATATGGCTGCATGCAATGAAAATAACTGGGTAGGAAAGAACATTCCTAAGACATTGCATATTACTAAACACAGCCTTGTCATGAATTAAGACTAAAGCTAAGCATTTGGTAACCTTGAATCAAATATTTATTACCACTTTACTGCCTCTATATCCCCTTTTCCAGTTGCTCAGAGGAATTACATCAGTACTACTATGGCTCCTAGAACTGATACTTACTGGGAGATTGTATTTCTGGGGATGGTATTTCAACCCCATAAATCAGCATTTCAATTGCTGTAACTTACATGCTGTTTATACCAGGAAATCTTCAGGAAAGAACCCTGGGAGGCAGAATGTGACTGGCAGCACAAATAACAGTTATTGCCACTCTTTGTCTTTGCTGCTATTTCAGTTTTGTATTGTTGGAAGAGGAGGAGAATCAGAGCATTGGGTAACATTTGTCCTCTGCCTCCTTGCAGTTTCTGTGGGTTTGGATACTGGTGCTCATCAGAGACAGGATATTGAAATTGGGTGGATCCAGCATGGAAATTCCCCCGGTCCAATAGTTCAGGGTGCTGCAAGTGCCATTTGGGCTTTTCCATGTTGTTTTTGCACAGTCCTGAACAGATTGAGTGGCTGAACCATCCAGAGGGTTTCTCCACTAACATATGGGCAAACCTCTCCTGTAACTCAGTATGGCCACATAAAATCCATATTGGCCACGTCCCTGAAGAGAGGAGCCAGTGTTCCCTTAAAATCTGAACAATGCAATAAATGATGACCTTAAAATATTCCTTTTTATTGCTATAATTTTAAACATCAAAAGAATAACAATATTTCATTTCTTTCTTTTGTTAAGTCTCTCTTCTTGTCTCAAAAGGTAATTTTTTAGTTCAGGCAAGGCCAGTGACAAAGCAAAATAGATGTACTGAAACATATGAGTACCAGGATTTCCTTGGCAATGATAATCCCGTCACAGCTGTCAAAATTTACTTCTTTATCCATATGACATTTTAACAGGATGGAAACGCCACGTTAGAATAAGCAGCTCTAAAGGACTCGGTCCAAAATGACTATCAACAGCAGACTCTTCCAGGCAATATATTGTTTACAAATTTCACAGAAATTGCTTTACCAATACTGCATTTGATTTTTTGATGCTCAAAAGCCTTAGCCATAACTCTTCTATTTTATTATGGCAAAGGTAAAACAGGCAGTTAAAAATGTTAATTTCATTTCTGCAGGGATCCAGAGGAAAAGATAAATGTAAAATTATTATGCTAAAAAATAAACAGTACAGGGAGTGTAAGTCCTTAGGCTTGGTGAGTCCTTGTGGGGTTTATCAGTTTGCTGTTGAGAGAGGAATCAAAACCAAATTATAATATTTGGTCCAGCTTCCCTTATTTCAAAGGGAGATGAATTCTAGGATGTGTGGGTGAGATTGCCAGTGCCTGTAGGAACTCAGCCCTTGGCAAGGCAGCTTTGCAGCGCTGCACTGGTGCTGCCATACTGCAGCAATGTTGCACTCCTGGCCCTAAATATTAAACACTGACAGCTGGGTAAAACCTCTCTCTTAATGGTACTGCAAATGGAGAAGGGAGAGACAGGTAAGGACAGAGGGAGTCACCTCCCCAGCCTCTATCACTTTGTGAAATACATTTTTCTTTCCTGAAATTTCTAGATATGCTAATTTAATAGCCTAGATTGGATGGGACTTTCTTGGTAATTCCATTCCCTGCCAGCTTTGTGAAATTAATACTTGTATTCTCTGTTCTGTACAAAGTTGTGGATAACATTCAGGAGGGGATGTCCCCTGTGATCTGGTTTATACCTGAAGAGGGTTTTAAATATATAGCAACTGAGCAGCTTTCTGACAGCTACAGGGGAAACCAATTACTGTCTCTTCACCATCACTGCCCACTCTCCTTCCTGGCTACCCTTTGAATGATGTGTTATTGGCTGTCTTCCCCAGCAAGGTCTTTATTCAGGATTTTTTTCAGAGCCTTATTAATGTGGGGATTAAATACAACACAAAGTTGTAACGTTATCATCAGAGGAACTTCTTCAGGCTGTGAATGACCGTGCTGCCCTGGAGGTAAACAAAAAGTCCTGCTCATGTACTTGTCACTTCCAACATGCTTTATCCGAAAAGTTTCACTGGGGTCAGTGCCAAGCTACCAGAAGGACTTTATATTTAGATATCTTTGTCATTTCCTCACATTAAACTCTGTTCACCTTAAAAAGGCACCTCTCTGCACACATCTTGAAACACAACAAATTGTGAGTTTGTAGGTCAAACCACAGGTAATTTCACATCACAATAGAGGAGGCATTTCAACTGGATAGAGCAGATTTTCATCTTTTAATTCTTGCATCAGCTATGCAACTGCTTTATCCTGTAGCTGTAAATATGGCTCAGTTAAACAAGGTATTGTCTGAGGTGAGCTCTGTCCTCGAGAGTCTTAATGAAAATTTCAATGTGGAAAAATAGTTTTAAAACCTTCCAGCAAATAAGAATATGGCTGTCAGAACTTAAGGACAGAATATATCTATATATATGTCATCTATATATCTATATTGATATCTATATCTATATATATGTCTACCCCAATCTTTCCACTTTTTCCTAGACTGCTTGACACTAGAAACATGCAAGGCTGAAGACCCTTGCAGCTCCTGCTTTTGTCCCCTGTGGTCTCTGAAGCTGTAGGATAACTGAGCCATGACACTGATGCAGTGATTGAAGTAATTGTTATTCAGGTGTCCAAAACATCACAATAATCCTGCAGGGCTTTAATAAAAATCTATGTGTTTTTTCTTTAATACCTGTTCTATATGGCATTGTAATTATTTCCAGAGAGTTTTCTCTCTGATGTATCTTTTCCTCAGAGGTTCAGGAGAGGTGCTAGGCAAGACTAATCTGGCATTAATATATTCCAGTGCACACTTTTAAAAAATCCCCCTCTGTCTGAGTCATCTATCTCTTTTTACTTGCCCAGGGCTAACGCAGGGCTGTGCTAATTATACCAGAGGATTCAGTCTTTAAAAGTGTCTGCTTGTTGCTATATTTCCCAATATTGATTTTAAAATAATGCTAGTTCATGATGTTAATGTTCATTTGTACTCTACAGATCATTTATACATAGAAGACACGATGAAAAAAAAAGTGGGAAAAATTGTTTGAAATTGAAAGATGACCAAACAAGATAAATTAGTGTTAGTATTAAAAATGAACTTCCTTTAAAGCATGTGTAAAGCACAATGTTTCAGTGAATAAAGTGAGCATTATTATGTTCTTAGAATGTCTCCAGAACTTCAGCTCTTGTTCTGTAATAAGAAACAGGAGATGTTATAAAACATCTGTGTCTTGACAGAAAGTTTTGTCTCAGAAGAGAGAAATTGCAGCAGCAGTGGGAGGGAAGCAGGGGCACTGCAGAACTCCAGGGAAGCTCCTTGCCCACCTGAATGCAGCAAATGTAGAGAATCTGGAAACCAACCCCAAATTGCTTAAGTGTGTGGCATCTAATAAAGTGCTCCTGACATTTCCTTCTTGCTCTGGTGGGAAAATGCATTTGTAAGAGACTCAGAAGTCTTTCATTTAACATGTCAGTGTGTATTTAGTTACCCTGCCCGACACTCCTGCAGTCTGAGCACCAGAAAAATGGCTTTGAAATCCAGCAGGATTTCATCCTGGGTTAGCACTGCATGAACCAGGCCCTTGATTTGGGGGCAGATAGAACCACAGAGTATCACGGGAATAAAACTCAGTCTGCCTGTGGAAATCTCATTCCCTTCCAAGATCTCTGTATCAGGGGGGCTGATTGTGAAGCTGAAAGCTTGCTCATTGTCTGCAGGAGAATTAGTGCTCCAGTTAATCATGTTTATGGCTTTATATAAAATAACAGGCTGGGTTTTTTTATGATAATGATGTAACATCAGAGAACAGAAGCAAATGCATTTGTGCTCTGCTTGGTGTGAGTGTGTGTGTGCATTCAGAAGTCCTGCAGAACACTGGTGGCTTATACAGGAGATGGCTAATGAGCAAAAGGAGTTTACTCCGGGCTTCCAGGACAGCCACAGACTATCCATGCCCCTCTGCTCCTGCCATGTTATTGGGAGAGATGGGTGGTCTGCCATTTAGGAGAATTATTTCTGTTTTCACAGCCATAATGTGATTATATCTTCCCTCTTTAGCATATACTTAAGTGAAAAAGGAGATGCAGGGAGAGATGGCATAGAGAGACACATGGAAAAAAAATCTTCCTGGGATTCTCCTGATGGCATTATAAAGAGCCTAATTGCCTCTGGGCAGAGTCAAAAGGTCCAGAGTTGCTAGACAGTGTATAAATTCTCCGTGAAGAGTTATGATTATTCTCAGCAAATACAGAGCTCAAATGGCTGTTAGATCATCCATGATGACAGCAATCACTAAGGGTAGAGGTTCCTTAATGACTAGAATCCCAAATTACTGCATTTTTACATGCTATTCTGAATATTTCTCAATGCTATTTGTAACATAATTAACTAAGTTCATTGTGAGCAAGGAAAACCAGAAGCAGTGTGATGTAGTAATAAGAATTTAATACTTATAGTTAGCACCAAAATTTTATGTACGGGCTTCTGTGGCCATGGGAATTGAATTATTTGATATATCTTGGTGTCTGCACCACATCAGATTAAGGACTTGCTCTTCAACCACTCATTTGGGACTTTTCTGTGGAATCCCTTGTTTCCCTCGAGAGCACTCAGCCTGTGTGTACCTATAACACAGTGAGTTTATTTTACTAGGATCTCAGTAAACTTTGTTAGTCCACGTCTGAGTGGACGGGAGACATCATCTCTGTGCTGCTGTGAAGTGCTCTGAGATGCACAGAGGTGTTGTTGCTGCCGCTCCACCTTCCTTTCTAAACCAAGGAGGATTTTGGTGGTGTTGCTCTGAGGAAGGGTTCATATTTGAACTGATTGGGAATTTAGGGTATTCTGGACTGAACTTGTTATATTCATTTGTTCTTCCTCAGTGAGTGGGATCGGTCAAGTGGGCCCTCTGGAAGGACAAGGAGGTGTTTAAATTGCTGTTGGCAACTGAATATCAAAATCAGAGAGAATTCCAGAGACTCCAGTGGGAGGAAGGCAGTTGGAGAGATGGGGAGGGTCACAACAAGGACTTGTGAGCTTTGAGATCAAGCAGAGAGACTGAGAAGAGCACACAGCAGGTACTAGGTCACAGAAAGGACAGAGAAAAACTTACAGAGGGTTAAAGAGGATGAGCTGGAGTTCCCACAATTCATAAACCATTGGTTAATCTGAAAATCAGGAGGCAAGGATGCACCTGTAGAGGCAGAGTTAACTAAGGAAGAGTTATTGATAAACATTAATTTCTGCTCTTTCTTCTTAATATCTGTATCTTAATAAATTCTGACCTTTTCTAAAATCTCTAAATTCTGACAGTAAAACTTCTCTCTGCTCTTGGGAAGGACCACGCAGGAGAGGTCCTAGGCAGATCTTTCTCCGGGTGAGCCATTTTGAATCTCAAGCCAGAAGCTTTTTGCTTCTGTGTATTTAATGAAGCACTTCAAGTGCATCAAGAACTCCAGAATGTTTATTTGTTTTATAAAAAGCCTTGAGGTGAAACTTTGATGATTTTGCATCCCACAGACCTGTTTGTACTGGATGTGCTCCTTCACATTTTCTGCCACTATCCCCCACCACACTGGAACCTGGGGAACTGAAAGTCCCTGAAGCACATCCATGTCCAAACTGCTGAGTAAAACATGGTCAGTGGGCAGAGTAATGACCCTGGGAAGGTTCAGACCCTGGAAGTCTGGCAGTGATGGAACATGTGGCAGCTACCACAGACATTTATAAGTGGTGTTGCATTCATCTGCTGTAGTGATTCCTATGATTTATCCCTGTCTGTTGGGCTGGAAGATGAGGCCCAATTAAGGAAGCTCTAAGTCACCATTAAAATAATATAAAGAACTAGGTAGTAGTGGATGAGAGCTACACATTTTAAATAACTTGCTATTGATTTTGCAAAAATTGATGCCATCAATATGGTGGGAGTAAGTCAGCACCATTATAAATTCAGCAAATATTCCTGATGTAAACAAGCCCACAAAGGATAGAGAGAAATCAGTGTATCTGTTTGCACTGGGAGGAATCATTTTAACAACAACCAAGTTTCAGGGAGGTCACAGATGATTTTTGGAGACAACATGCTGATGGGTGTAATTGCCTTTAAAATAAGTTTTACGCTACTTAAGACCGATTACTGCCAGTTTTATTATTTGTCTAAAATTGCTTGGAAAAGGGCATAAACTGTTTCATACTGAAATTGATAACTCTGGAGCCTTGCAGCTGGCTAACCACATTTCCAATACATGCAATTCATAATCTGAATATTCAAGTGCTTTCCATATTTCCTTATTGATCCAAATTTCTTCTAATTTCTTTGTAAGTTATGTACAGGCGAAAAACTCGGCTATTTTACTTTATATTTTTATAAATTGCTGACAATAAGGGGACAGTTGCTTAGGAGATGTGTGTATATATATATATATATGTATAGTAAAATTGGGAAATATCATTGTAGAATGCCATGTCCTAGTGGAGGGTGTTATCTGTAATTATATAAATAAGCAGATGAGTCTTACAAAGCAAGCTTGTGTCACTGCAGCAGGAGTCTAAACCTCCCCTAGTGGCCAATCATTTCTGATTTAGAATTCTGCAGTTGCTCATGCTGCTTTTAGGGTGGAAATATCCTTGCAGGGCCCATTGCTGAAGAACTGGGACCTGGTTTATGGCTAAGCAAAAAAAGTTGTTTGGATTGTACTGTGTGATGAGCTGGATTCCAGGAAAGCAACACTCACAGATGGAAGGATTCAGGATGAATTACCAGGGTGAATCCATCAATTATTGAACTTACCCCACCTTTGCTCAGCCACGTGTAAGTACAAAAGGGCAAAAGGATTTCAAGACAATCTCAAGCAAGAATTTTACTGTGGCAAGCCACAGAAATAGGGAAGATAGAAAAAATAACAAGTGATTCCTCTCATTTCTGATGGTTGTTCCAAGCTTTCCTATCTGATTTTCTTAAACTCGTTAAATTAAGGCCAACTTCTTGCTCCTACATGCAGATAAAAAAGCTGGTACAAAGTGGAGTGAGGGAGAGACCCAACCCAAATGGTCCCAGGGTGTTAAAAGTGCATTCTTGTCTTGGAAAGAGTGGGATGGTGCTGGCCTGCAAGGATCCTGTGAGCCTTGGCTAAAGAATTTGTGTTTCTTACTTCAGTCTCATTTTAGAATCAGAAATCAAGTCTCAAATGTATTTCAAGGAAGATGGTGGATGATTATCTTTTTAACTTACAAAGGGAATACCAAAGACTGATTTGTGGCTGCTCATGACTGTAGGAGTGATACATCTTTCCATAACATAATTTTCGCCATGAAAATGTCCTATATCACTTTAATTGCCAATCACAGAGAAATGAGAGACAGTAAATTATTTGCATAGTCTGCTGAAATGGTAAATTGCAGGAACCAAGGGCCCCTTACAGAAATGCTTAAATCACAGGATCAGAGATTCACAGAGTGGTTTGAGTTGAAAGGGATCCTAAAAATCCTCAGGTTCCACTCCTGCCATGGCAGGGACACCTCCCACTGTCCCAGGCTGCTCCAAGCCCCATGTCCAACCTGGCCTTGGGCACTGCCAGGGATCCAGGGGCAGCCACAGCAAATCTGGGCACCCTGTGCCAGGGCCTGCCCACCCTACCAGGGAACAATTCCTTCCCAGTATCCCATCTAACCCTGCCCTCTGGCACTGGCAGCCATTCCTTGGCTCCTGGCACTACATCCCCTTGTAAAAAGTCCCTCTCCAGCTTTCATATTTAAATCTTCACTAAAATCCTTAACTTAAACTAGTTCTAAACATGAGGCATCTGCATGTTTTCTCTGATTATGATGGAATTATTACACTGTATGTCAGCATGTAAAAGATTATTTTTGTTCTAACATATATTTTTGCCATCCAAAGAGCACTGACTTAGCTTTTTTTACAGCACAAAATCTATATGCTAGTTTATGAGCAATGGATACAATAATAAGCATCACTTCTGACTCTAAAGAGCTGCAGATCTAAAATCCTTTCCTATTTAACAGTTATCCACAGAGGTAGACACTAAGAAGAATAAGGTCATACTTAGCTAAGGTTTATGAGTGCAATTTCCTATCTAAATGAGAAAGCATTTCCATCTGAAGGCAAGGGGGTATTATTATGGACTCTCTTACTGTTTTTCCTGCTTGCTATTATAGGCACTGTTCAGCTAATGCTTCCAGTGCATTCACTTACAAATGCAGTTCAGGTCTGCAAAACATCAAAGCCATAATGACACAATCTTTTTAAAGTCTTTTATCAAGCTGCTGAGGTTGACCTATTTAATTGTGCAGCCTAAGATGATCTGGATTGCCTGGAAGAACATATCCACACTCTTAAGGGTTTGATTTGTGCCCTGTAACAGTTTACACAAGGTCACAGCCTTAGTAGGAGTAAGCCAGCATTGCTCAGTTGAATTACAGACAGTGGTCATGGTTTCAGTAGCCTAGGATCTGTTGATATTCCAGAGAAGTCAAACAGATTAATTGCATGTGATTTTCCTTTCAGAGTACCCAGGACTTTACCAAAAGGCTACAGTAAAACTTACAAGTGATATTTGTGCCCATGGTGAGTGCTCATAGTGCTGGCACTGCAAGGAGATTCCTGTGATGGCCTCCAGCAGAAAAGTACTATTGTTTATAATTTTACCAAATGTAAGTTTAATATGACTTTTCTCTGATGCAGTTTGTTTATTTTCGGGATGATCAAAGCACAAAGAGGATTTGAATCTGCAGCCCGTGCAGCATCCCACAGGGCTGTAGCCACAATCAAGTCTTAGGATCCACAGTTTGTCACTTCAAATCAAACTGAACTTGGATGTCTGCCGGAGCTTTGATCTCAGTCACATCGTGGCCCTCTGCAATCCTTCAGGGATATTCCACAAAGATTAAGCATATCAGAATTCATAAAATTAGAGCAGATTTTATCAGAATTAACAACCCAGTGTGGAGTTCTCTGAATGGAACTGAAGGCATGAGAATCATCTGCCTGAGCTGCTGACAGGAAGAAAATTGATCTCAGTCTATCTTTACAGTCGAGAGCAGAGTCAAATGCCTGATAGATTGGGTACATTGGCAACATACATCATTGCTCAAATGATTTTTTTCTCTTTTTAATGAATATAATGTTCAAGGAAAGTGCAGGGATTTATAGCCCTTATTCATCATCTCGAATTTTAGCCAGGTTCAGCACAGAACAGAGGATACTCACAGCCATCTGATGGCTATTGAAGTGAACTGAATCACTGGTCATAGAATACCCACAGCCCAAAAATCTCATTAGGAGAATTTGGACAGGCACATACAGAGCAATGCAGCAGAGTCCAGAGATGACAAAGATGTTTTTTTGATTTGTCAGATGTGATTGTCTGCAGTGAATTTGTATGCATTTTTCAAAAGATTTGCAACAGTTTAGCAAACTTGGAAAGGAACAATAAAAGCCAGATGTGGATAAAGGCTGGCTTAGAGAGACAGAAAACTTCTTTACACATTTGGCTATTGTGGCTAGCAGGAAAGAAAAACTTTCCCCACAATAAAACCTAAAATAACTTGGAATGATGGTCTGACTTTATAATGGCAAAGTTATGAATTCAGTCTTGGAAATATTTTGTTTGATGTGTAACTTTACAGATCAATATAATCCACTGAGCTTCTAGGGACCACTTTTGCAAGTGAGGTTTAATACATGTAAGATTAATGTGTGTATTGAGCATTTTTCTTATGTTATTCTATTCTTTCTATTCCCCATATAGTTTACCTGTGTGACTGAGAATTTGTGTATTTTTTTTTACTGGAATTAATCCACCACAGACTCCCAGTACTTTATTTCAGAGCATATTCCCCAGAAATTTGTGTTTTAAGGTGAAGGTTGCACTATATTGCCTCCATGTTTTGGCCCAACCAGTGTTTGCCAAAGGGTGATCTCTTATAAACAAAGGGAAATCACAGGAAAGCAGTTCCTTGACTTCCAGGAACAGAAGATGAATGCAGAGGACCCAAATGAGGTTTATATTGATCTGGCAGAACATGAAATCAAAGGTAAGGACAGCAAATGAAGTGAGTTGTTCTGAACTTTGCAGGCTGTGATTAAATTGTTATTGAGCACTGGAGCAGGTTTGCCAGAGAGGCTGTGGAATCTCCATCCTTGGGGTTGCTAAGACTGGGACTGGACTATGGGGTTTAGGTGATGCTGCTCTGAGCAGGGAGGGCTGGGCTATGAGGTTGCTGTAGGTCCCTGCCAGCCTCTACTCCTTCATGATTTTATAGAGTGCAGTATCTGTGTTTGAACAGAGGGATCCAGCATTAGCCTTGTTGGCACTTCAGAGGAGCCATCAGTTGTCATTTCTGCAATTCAGCTTTAGAAGGTCCCATGTTCCCATGTAGTTTGTACAAAACTATCCGTAGTTTCTACAAAAACCTTTCCTAGAGCTTAGGTTTTCCACTGTGAGGGTCACTTTTTACAAGTGATGTACTTAGAGGCACAGACCAGCTCCTCTCAGTGCTGTATCTAGAGCTGAAAACATGTCCAGAGACTGCCCTGAGGACAAGCAGGACCTCTTGCAGCAGAAGAATTTCAGTTGGTTGTCCATACATGTGGGTATATTGAGATAACCCACGTTCAGAGGTGTGTGCAGGCTGCCCTGCTGCCCCACATGCCCCTGGGAATGTTTCCCAGCATGGAAATGGCACCAGCCCAACTGCAGCAGCCAGCAGCTGTGCCCCTCTCCAGAGGGATGCTCACAGCCCTGTGCAGGATGCAGGAGCATGGCAGCATCTCCAGCCCAGTCTGACCTCCCAGCCTGTGCCCCGAGGTCACAGCAGCTCCTCAGACTGGCAGCTGTCTGTCTCAGGGAGTGATTTATCATGACAGCCACACTCTCCATCAAGAGAACACTTGACAGAAGGAGTTCCTCTCCAGGGCGGGGACAGTTTGCTTTTGCGGTTGCTCTCCTGGGGCTGCATCTCTCCCGGGGCATTCCCAGCTCACAGACTAAGTGGAGTTTACAACAGTAAGGAAAATGTTTGCCTTGCAATGGTTCATTTTAATCTCCTGTTCTTCCCAGTGATCTTCCTATAATGATCTAAACAGTGAAGAGTGTGCTGCTGCTGCTTGGAACAGAGGGAAGATCAAAGGTCTGTGTATCTGCAGTTTTTGTCTAGTTAGTGAGGTGATGGGTAGCAAGATAAGGACAGCAACTGCCAAGGAGAGAAGCACTGTAACTAAAACAAAATCAGTAACAAATTCACAAAAGTCTGAATTTACTGTTTCAGTCCTTTGTTGTTTAAAGGAAAAACAAAAATGGCAACAGTCAAAACTCCTCTGAGATCTTTAGGAAACCAGAGGGGGAAAACTGCAGCATGATTTTAGGGGTCTGAGGTGTCCCTGCACATTTTAAAAGCAGATGCACTTGGTTATTTAGTAAGGGCTAATGTCATTTCATTCAGACCCTGAAGGCATGTGTCTCTATCCTCTACCCAAAATATGCAAGCAATTTCACTTAAGGTGAATGGTGCATTATTCTGAAGGCCAGGGACTAACACAGCCCTTAATTCTGCCCTTTTTGCTGTAGTACATAGACTGATGCTCTGTTTATTTCCACCGTGAAAATTGTAAGGCTGCAGCATTCTGACCTCGTGCATTGTCTCTCCCAGGGATCTCATTTTGACTGTTGCCTTGATGTTTCAGACAATCTGAGATTTCTGTTTGAAGCAGATAGAGTTTTGAGGTTTTTGTTAAGAAAGCACACTTTTCATCAGGACCCAAAGGACAGAGAAAGGCTTTTTTCTTACTTATTCCTTCTTTCAGATCCAGTGAGTGAACAGAAATGAATTTCTTGTGAGACTGTTGTTTCCTAAATATTAAGTATTCATGTTGAGAAACCTTTTGCAGCTCTCTGCTTTGACAGCTGGCTTCGGAGCACCCCAGCTCATGCCATGGAAAAAGCTTCATATTGATATTGCACTCGATGGCTGGGGCTTGTGATATCTCCTGTCCAGCTGGATCCATCACCCAGGATTGCATCCCTGCTCAAGCCCTGTCAGCCCACAGGAACCTCAGACATTCTGTCCACTCCTGTTTCAGCAGCACATCTCCATGATGGCTTCCTACTTTATTACTTTGGAGAGCCAAAATCCAGTTACTCTTTGGTTGCTTGGTGAATGATTTTATCCGAGATACCATTAATAATAGCTAAAGTCAAACTGAATCGAGTGTATTCCCTGTTGAACGCCTGTTAAAGACAGAAGGTTAAAGTAAGGTGCAGAGGACATTTTCATTTTGTAAGTGAGAGAATTGAGCAGGTTATCTGCAGTCCCCCTTCCTTTCTTTTTTCATATCTTTAGACTTCAAAGTGCATAAGCCAAGCTTGGTTCACAGATGGGCAGGATAGAAGGTCAGAGAAGGCTTTTAGCTAGGAGACTTTTATTTTTGTGAAGACTTTTATGAAGAGTGCTTGCTTATTTCTTTCCAGCCATAGGAGGCTGAGCTGACTAGGCAGCTCAGAAAATTATTGTAAAAGAGTAAAGTTTTGTGGTCTGTTCCCAGATGGTTGCAAATGTCCCGTGTGGCAAACACTCAGGATGTTTCTTTTTACTGATAAGCTTGTATTTTTGTTCTGATTTTTATAAGCTAGCACAGTAGCCACTCCTCAGTGAGGGTTTTGTAGCCTCCAAAAAAAGCACAGACGTGTTTTAATCCCATCTGTAAGGATAGGGACTGGGAGGTTTAATCAACATGCAGAAGATCACAAGGGAAATCAGAACTAAAGCCTGAAAGGTAACCTGGACTTCAGTCTAAAGACTCCAAGCACAAGATCTCTTCACTTCAGTCTCTCTCCTCTGTAATTACGAGGTGGGAAATCCCAGAAGGAAGCCAAATCCTTCTTGAAGTACTTTGAAAAGTAAAGCACATTCTGAATAATGCTTTGCATATCCCTAAATCTCTACAACAAATCGTTGAGGGGAAATTTCCTAAAATATTCCTGTGAAATTGCAGGCTTTGGAGAAGCCAGTAAAAATATTCACCCCGTCCCTGGCAGAGGGAAGTCAATATAAAGCAAGTGATAAAGGTTTTCATCCTCCTCACCTGTGTGGGGCTGGCTGCAGTGTGCTTCACCAGGGACAGAATGGGGCTGGTGGCTCCAGACAGCGAGGAGACATTTATTTCAAGCCACAAGAGCCAAGAATCTGTAAGTCCAAAGCCCAGAGGGATATTCTTTCATCCTAACTACTTGTGCAGTGCCTGTCCTCAGCTGCCAGTGACCTTGGGGCTCCCAATGGGGCCTTTATGGCTGCCAGCAGCAAGAGTCGGATTTTATAGAAAAAGTATAACCAAAAAAAATCCAAAATATAAAAAAAAAGAGGGTAAAAAGAAATCTATTCCCTCCTTTAAAAGTCAGGGACCTTAAAATTTCTGGAAAACATGACACATTTGAAAAATTTTGTTAAGGTATGAATTGTTTTGCAGGTTCAGGGACACAAGATGATAAACTCGTGATACATTTTAATGGCAATGAATTTTAGGGTGAGAAAAGACAAAAACAAATTAATGTTGATGACATTAACACTTCAACTGAACACAGTGGTCCCCGACTCATGTAATTGCTCTGCCACATTTTAGCCCTGGCAAACTAAAAGACTAAAGTTTTGCTTTAACCAAGATTTTAAATCTAAGGAGAAGCTACCGAAAAGACATTCAAAGATTTAAATTCACTGTGAGTACTGTTGGCTGCACGCTGGATTTTGAGGATTTTCTGGTTTAAATAAAGCTAGCAAAAATTCTATCAAAAACTTTTCCTTTCCTGGGAGAAAAAAAAAAGGCATATTGTTTCCTAGCAGAGCATAAAAGAGGGATTGCTGTGTTTTCTATTAGAGCCACCAAAACAGGTTGCACAGAGGACAGTAAATTTTGTTCATGCTGTGCAGACATTTTGAACCAGATGACAAGTCCAACAGCTTGGATTCTCTGGAAGGTGAGATTTCAGTGGCTCCAGACGAAAATGAAAAAGCAAGATTGAGGGACACCAAAGTGAAAGGCACTTGGATGAGTGACAAACACAAATCAATCAGGTTTATTATGCCCCGTTTCTCCTGTGCAATCCTGGGGCCAGCAAGGCAGGGTGCATGACAGGTATATCCAAAAGTGTCAACAAATCTTCTGCCTTCAGCTCTTCCCTGCATTCCCACCCAACACAAGCAGTGCCAGCCCAGGAATAGCCTGTCTGCATCATTGGTGGCATTTTCTGGGAAAGCAAAGGCACTGCCCTGGCACAGCTTGCTTCATTTTCATCTGATGGTGCCATATGGTGGTGGCATTTTAATTCTCTATTTAAATGCAACATTTGGTGTCTCTGCCCCCGTTATCCAGACCCCCTTGTGGAATTTTTGGTTGGTGAGGAGGCGATTGGACTTGGGAAAGAAGGATGGGGGGATTAGCAGTGGCCTCAGTGGGGCAGGGGGTGAGGTGCCTTGGTAGTGGGATGGGATGAGAAACAGGATAGGGAGGCTCAGGGGGAGAGATGCTAGGAAAGTGGAGTTTTTCCTAGAAAAAGAGGTGGAGATGAGCAGAGTGGGAAAAGGTGGAAGGCTGGGCTCCTGGAACATCAAAAGTGACAGAAGAAGGGGTAGTGGGAGGACTCTGTGCCAAGAGCCTGCAGTGAGGGCTGTCAGGGGGGAAAAACAGAAAATGCAGCCAGGCATCAGCTGAAGGTCAGGCCAGCCTTGGACACTGCTCTGTGAAATTTAAAAAAAGTTCCTTTTAAAGGAAGAGGGGGGAAAAGCATCATTAAAGGGGCTCCTCAAACTTGGGTGACTACTTGAAGAGCCATCATGGATTTATTTGTAGAGATATTATAGCAAGGAGTGGGGATTTTCTGCTGGTGATTGGTACAGGAGCAGACGTCAGTGCCTGTCATTGAACTGCTCTGTGCAAGACCACCAGGAACCAGGGAAGGGAAGGAATCAGAGCACAGGGACTCATTCAGGAAGCAGTTCCCTCACCTCTCCTCACACATCTCTGCTCAGTGACTAAATTACTCCAGTGGGCTGCTCTTTAAATGTATTCTCTTTCAGCTTTCAACCTCTTTGTCATTACACAGACACAGAAGAACAGAGAAATTACAAACTGTTTCAGTAAGAGACACAAAACCTTTGTTACTGTTGTTGTTTCTGTTTTACAAAACAATACAATTTCTCACCCCATTGGACAACTGCACTTGGAGCCTGAATTTTATTCAGAAAAAATGTTTCCAGGATATCTCTATATTTTAAGGTAGAAGAAAACTCAAGAAGAACATTAGATTTCATAATTTGCACAAAACCTTGTATATATGACAGAATATTCTACAACTCTTGGCTCTGTGTTGGAAGAATCTCTAGACTGTAATTTGGACTTTTCTTTAGATAGGCAGTGCAAGATCAGTTATGTTCTGGATGTGAATCAGGTGGTTTCTGCTGGGTTTGTTGGAGCAGGGTATGTACTTTAGAGGAGCACATATGTTTTTTTACTGTGAGGTTTTTTCTGTCATTTCAAAAATGTGTTCTTTGCACACCCTCTTAGCCTTTCATTCCAGCCATTGGTACAGAGGAACCAATAACTCTGCTGGGTTTCAGCCAGTGTGGTGAATTTAATTTTCCAACACTGGACTGTCATTGCAGAGTTTCAAGGCAGGGTAACATTCCATAAAATCAAGCTGTTTATTATCTAGCAGAAATGAAAGAGCTTTGCTTTTCTTTATTCTCCCTTTTTTTTTCTCTACTTTGTACTAAGTGATAATATAAATCACATTTTGTACTTATTTCAGGAATGCATGTTTGTTCTCTAAATAAACCTCTGAACATTAACTGTCCCTAAAATATTTGGGGGAGGCTTGCTTCTGCTTAGAATATAGACTTAGTCAGCTCCATGGTGGGCAAATAATCTTTTTGTTATGTGATGAATCTGCAGGTCCTTTACAACAAAAGATCTCCTAAAGCACCAGGACCAATCCTTTAAGTTGAGAAACAGTATATCAATAAAGGTCAGTGTGACAATGTGATTTATTGAAATGCTGTGCTGCTCCTAGCAGTTAGTATTTTATATTATATGATACACGGCAGGTGTTTTTATTCATATTTGGGTTCCCCACTGAAACCTCGTTCAACCTGTTTTATTATTTATTGTTGCCTTTTAGAGGTGAAAGAAACCAATTTATTTGGCTTTAATAACCATTCCTAACAGGTACAAAGAGGTTAAGGACTAACAGGAAAAATCAATTGGTTAATAAAATAGTTAATTGACTAAATGCTCCTTCCAGGAGGCCCTGAATGCAGACTGTGCAGAACCAAAGAAGGTTGCTTTAATTATAATGGCATCTCCCTGCATAAAATCCCTCACTGCAGACAAGGGTTTCAGACCTCAGTGAGTTTGTGCTGTTCGTATGGTTTACACATGGAGCAAATCTAGGTACCATAATTAATATTTTTTATAGTTTTTGGCATCTACTTTTCCCTTTTGTGGTCGTGACAGATGGCAAAATGACAATGAAACTGAAAGATCAGTCAACATGTTCACTCTAGATCTGGGAAGATTTTTATGATAAATGTATAAAACACTGACAAACAAACACTTCCCAATTCTGCCTCGTTCTGCTGTACTGTCTGGCAGGATTTTTTAAATTGGTTTTATGGTTCTGTTACTTATGAAATCCAGGCTTTTTAAAAGGCAGAGGGAGCTGGGGAGTGACTCACTCTCTTTAACCACTTTTAAATTCCTAGGAGTACATCCAAAATTGGTTTTGGGCACAGTAATGCCAGGCTCTGAATACCTCTCAGAAAAATACCCAAAGTGTTCTACTTCCTTTGATGTGCCAAAATCACCAGGCAGTGAGAACCCCTAACTTCTGAGCTCCCCATATTTCCCTGCCATGTCTAACATACTTATAAGCTCATTTTAAGCAGTCATGTCTAAGGGACAACATTAAAACCTCAAAAGACACTTTACAGTAGGAACAGTCACTTTTATGTATGTACATGTTGCATTGGACAGTATTGCAAATGTTAAAAAAATAATTAAATAAATAAAATTAAATTATTGAATAATTAAATAGTAATTAATAGGGGGGGAAAAAAGCTGCTTGTGCATTTCTTGCACCAAGAGTCCAAGGCAAGGCAAGGTAACATAGGGTCTCAGTGAGATCCTTTCCTTGGCTTGCCCTGCCCATCCCTCATCTCTGGAATCAGGAATCTGCCAGGGCACAAAACATTTCAGTGGTGAGTGACAAGGTTGCCTGACTGAACACTGAGAGGAACAGCACCTGATGAGACACACAAGGTGTGGGGTTAGTGAATAACCCCAATAACTGAGGTGATACTCAAATAATGTCTGCAGAGGTAACAGAACAAGAGGGTCACTTGTTGATTAACAAGTTACTTGGGGGACAGAAAAGAGCAGTTTGAAATATGTTGGCATCAAGATATGCACAAACTATTTACATTTTTCATCCTTAAATATTAATCCCAAATTTCCTCCTATGATACACTTCCTCCTTCATGCATTTTTTTCCTCCTGGTGAGGATTGCTTTCCTTGTGTGAAAACCAGATAAAGCTGCTGGTGCAGTATTTGAAATGACTGCAGCAGTCACGACTGCACCTGGCTATGGCAGCACTTCTGTTATTCTCACATGGCAAGGCCAGGGCAGGAGTTGCTGAGCCATCTCTTGGTCTGTGCCTTGTGCCCAGCACCGTGGCTGGGGTTCAGAGGGGAAGCTGATGTCCCCCCTGCTGACCATCCCCAGCCTTAGAGACACAGGGGAAATGCAATGCTCAGCCCTGGCCGTGCTGGCAACAGAATCTTCTGGGCCAATTCGATGTTTAATTTCAAATATTGATGTTATTGTATATCCCCTTATCAACAAAATGCCTCCTGAGGGTAAATATCCTTTATTCCAACCCCAAATGGGGTCCTGCTTTACACGAGTCCCCATTACCCAGCCCAGCCACACACAGTGGCATTTCACAGCTCCTATGTCCCCAATGCACTCCCAAGGTGAGCTCACAGAGCCTGTCAACCTCTCCAGATTTAATTGGAATGCATTAAAAGCAAATCTCATGGTCTCAAGAAGGTAAGCTGTGCTGAGTGGTGCCTTTGCCTGGAAAGAACAAGTGGCACAGGCTGATAAAGGACATGCCGTAGCGCAGAGCGACCTTCAGTGCTGCCTCGTGGTGACATTCAGACAGCACAGACATTCACACACTCCAGGTTAAAGGAAAGGGGACTTTGATTAACAGCAAAGTAATGCATCAAAATTCCAAATTATGTAGGAATCCGTTTGGGCTACAGTTTGTCATGTTTGTTTTTAATTTTAGATTCAATATCAATGCAAGATTTTTAACTCTCTGGTCACAGCTCTTTATGCAGATAACTCTCTAATGTAATTATGATATAATCCTCAATTTTATTAGGAGTCAAGTTAAAAGGTAGCAATGTGTTATTCAGAATATGACCTTCCCTGGCAGTTTGAGCAAGTATCATGGTCTGGGAGCTGCTTTTGTGAGGAAAAATTATATCTGCCTCTGCCATTGGGAGCACCTTCAGGACGGAAAGGTGAAGCAAACCCTGGTGTTAAACCATAACCAAGGCTACTGAGCCAGAACATTTGATCTCCACGGCCAAAATGGGAGGTTTATGCTGGAGCAGCAAGCTCTGAGCTGCAGAGGTTGAAGGCTGAGCTTTTCCTGCTGCTGTGGGAGTGGGGAATTGCAGATATGGCAGAGAGGGGGAAGTGACAGCTGGAGCCATCCCAGCAGGGTGTGACAGAGCTGCATGTCCACCTTGGCTCTGCAGGACCACCAGTGACACACCCAGAGCTTCCGTGGGCTGTGGCCCTGCAACAATCAATATAATTTCAATTTTACTGCTCTAAAAAGCCCAGTGACAAACAGCTTGTGAAAGATTTTCTGAAAAGGGCTGTTCACATCCTTGGTTATGAAATTTGAAATTTTGACAGGCTCTGTTGGGCATGGTCTTTTGCTGCACTTCAGCTGCCCTGGCCCAAAAGTTGCAAACAGTGTTGGCTTGAGATGTTAAACACCAGATTCTTTATCTTTTTCCAGTGGCTTCTTTGTCCCCAAAATCCATGCACTGACACTGTAGGACTTGGTACTGAGGGAGCTGCTTCCCTCACATTCAATTGTGATCCTAAACAAACAGCTTGAGATTTCACGTTGGATAATTGGGCTTTACCTGTATTTTAAACAAAAATCCTTCTCCTTTTATAAACTGCTTGAGTTGGGAGACATGCAGAGCTTTTGCTGAAAGAAATGCATTAATCCTTTTAAGTTTGATAAAAGGTTCCTTTGTACCATTCTGTATAGCTTCCTGCTGTGGGACCACATTTGTGTAGAATCTCCATTTGTGTGGAAAGAAAGATATAGACTCCTTCTAATGGCTTGAAGGAAAGACTGATAAGGGAAAGTGCTACACACCTGGACTTAAAATTGAACAGGATCCAGGGGAGGTTTATTG
The DNA here is from genome assembly GCA_025920805.1 of Petroica traversi. Lineage (NCBI taxonomy): Eukaryota > Metazoa > Chordata > Aves > Passeriformes > Petroicidae > Petroica > Petroica traversi. Next base: position 64,389 of record JAHLSL010012447.1, read on the forward strand.
CATTAATTGGAGTTAATGGACATGGTCTGTCCCTTTCCTTTTTATTCCACAGGTGTGCCCCCAGGAACTGTGGGTGCTCATGGTGTAGCAGGTCCAAAACTGATTCCTCTGCAGGGACAGGAGAGGTCCTGCCATGCCCTGTTTCCCTTGTCCTGCTGCTCATCCACTGTGTCAGCCAGTGACATGCAAGGCTTTGCAATAATCTGCTGCTAAGAAGCAAAGAAAAATATCTGGTCTCTGTTGTTTCAAAGCCAAACTGGCCTGGACTTATTTTGGCATTTCTCCTATTCTGTTATTATGACCAGACCTGTGCTGGGCATTGCTGTGGAAGCTGACATTCAATATTCCTGACTCACTGTATCCTACATATCAATAGTGAACAGTGTCAAGCCTTTTAGACTATTGCAGTTGATTGATCAGCTATTATTATTTTATTATTTATTTATTTATTTATTTATTTATTTTATTTTAATTATTATTATTTTCTTTCTCTGTCTCTTTTTATTTAGAGCACTCCAATCAGAGGGTAAAATATTTTGACTTTCACTTTAGACAAGACATTGTGTGTACAGCAGCTACAGTAAAACATGGTACAGATTTTCCAGGCACAGAAACATTTGTACTGTGTGTTGAGCTTGTATCTGCACCCAAATTCAGCCCAGTTAAGCCTGATTCCCAAAAACAGTGCAAGTCAAACTTTCACAGGTTACATTTGACGTTATGAATTGATCTAATAGAAAAAACAAACTCCTGTTACAGCACACACAGGGAATGAGACCCCTGTGCTTGTGAGCTGTAGAGCATTAGGGAGCACAGAAAAATGCCAAGGGAAAGGTCAAAGAGTGAAGTGTTGGGGAACAGTGCTGGCCAAAATGTCCTCTCCATCAAAGCAGCTGAACCTGAGCCTGCTCAGCCTGTACAGAGCTGGTGCAGCCGCTTCTGCAGCCTCCTGTTGTTAATAGGACTCTTGGAGAAAATGTCCCTGTCCTTTCCATCTCTTTTCATGATGGGCTCTCATGAATTTTGTGCAACGTCTCAGAACCATCTATGTCTGATTTTGTTAACTTTTCTGCTGCTTACAGCTAATACAAGGTATCAAAAAATTCTCCACTGTATCCTGAGGGAGTAAATCACCCCTGAAGGCTTCTCAAACCCATCCTGTGTGTTCCTGTGCCACCAGCACTGTCAGCATCACACACACAGAACGTGCAGCCACGTCATACAGTATTGCCTCTGTAACCCAATTTGGCCAAAATGAGACCTGGTCTAGGAAATCCTCAGCACTGAAACTTAGAGATTAAGAGAAAGACAGTGTTTTTCTGTATAAAGATATTCAATTTATTGTATTCTAGAGTAGTATTATCTACACATTCTCTATCCCCATTAAATGGCTCCATGGCATTGTTTATGAAAAAAGAGGCACTGTGACTTCATTAGAAAACAAACAAATACCAATATGTCCTTATTTATGCATTGGGGGATGACTAACAGAATAATTAAATCAAAAACCTCTGAGGAACAGAAAGGATTTTTTCATGTCCATTTGTGGAATAGCTGGTATCTCTGAATACCCCAGGAAGCTGAGCTGCTACCAGCTTCACATGTGTTTGGGGTTCTGTTCCTTCTGCTGAAGTCTGTGAAAAAATATCAGGTAATATGGAAAAATTAACTCTTTTTTTTTTAAATGTAGATTATAATTTCATACAATCTACATCCTGTTAGGAAAGTATTATGTAAAACAAGGCAAAAAATATGATGGTTTAAGTGTTTGAAGAAGGAAGGAGAGGCATTAATTACAGGTAGCATCAAAGCCTGTGGTCCAAGAATTTACAGTTTTAAAGAACCCTGCAGGTAGATCTTTAAGTGCAGAGAAATCTGCATTTTGGGCATCTTCAGATACTCTCAGATGCTCTGTAAGTACACAAAAGGTGTCATTCCATTCATGAGGTGAAATTGCAGACAAATATTTCTGAAGTGCCTCATGGTATATTAAATCCAGATGCAGCAGGAATATTCACAGGGACAATTTTACAAACACCTCCAACTCACCAGAACTCCCTGGGACCCACCCTGCAAAGGCTGTAGGAGAAATGTCCTTTCTCCACTGATATTAATCACTTCTGTTGTTTGGAGTGTCGAATTGAGCCCTCCTTAGCAGCACAAATAAATCCAGTGGTGAAGGTGATGCCAGCAGACTGATGGCCTTATCTCTGGGATTGCAATGTTCTGGCTGGAGCTGGTTTGAACTTTATCCCTTTAAACCTTTCCAGTTGAAAATGTGACTCCAACAAAATGAAATTAAAATTGCACATGAAAAATTCCATTTTGTCAAAATGTGAACCATGAGGGAAAGGGAACGAATTTCAAAAGTTATAAGCTGGCTTGGTGTTTAAAGGGGTTTTTAATTATTAAAACCTTGCGGGATGTACATTTTTGCACCATTCATTGAACTGTGGGTGCAATTTATTTAATAGGCACACATTTTACCGGGCAACTTACGCCACCAGAAAAGGATTTCAAGCCTCAGCCAAGTGGAAAATCTATCCCAAGGTATCTGTGTTGCCTAGTAAAAGTAGGAGATTTAAGCAGTCGGGATACAAGCTGGCTGTGAAAGCACCTACCACTAATGTAAAGCTATGCAGTTCTTAAATGATGCTGACAACCCTCACAAACCTTTAAATAGCCATTTCCAAGCTGGCAGATCTAAATGGCAGGAAAACAAAGTAATCAATCAAGGAATTCTTTGCAAATTAAAGCAGTTCCTTCTTGTTGCTTTGTGTTTTGGAGCTTCACAAACAATAATACAGCATCAGAAGCAGTTTGCCTATTTCCTTTTGTACCAAGTACTTTTTCTGTAGAAGACTCTTTCAGTAATGAAAAGAAATTATTGGTGCATAATGCAAAGCATAAACAAGAACTGTACATTTTGCAGCCGATTCAAGAAATAAATAATTTATTTGTGTGTACCTTATTTTTATGTAAAATAAGATGAGGAGCTACTTCTTCTATCTCTTCTGGCCCACTGTAACTCCTGAATGACACCTTTCTTGGGTTTGTATTTGCGTAAAAGCCTCGTTCAAGGTCAGTACATCTTGTGAGATATTAAAGAGTTCCTACAAATGATCCGGAGTTTGTGCTGCCTCTCCACAAAGGGTGATAGACAGAGATCCTCTCCAAAAAGGAAAGAGGAGTCCCCTGAGTGAAAATAGCCATGCAGAGACTTGTGTCACCTGGAACTTGTAGCAATTACAAAACAAACAAACAAACAAACAAACAAACAAAACAATCTCTGACACTTTCATAAAGAAAGGCTTACAAACAGTACTTTGTGGTGGAAACATGAAGTTTGAGAACAGCATGAACTGAGATCTCAGAGGGAAAAATTCAAATCTAACAAGCCAAGAGCTCCTCAGAGGCTCAGCTGGCAAAGAGGCTGAGCCCTGGTGGGATTCCCTGCCTGTGGCTGAGGAGATCCCATCCCCAAGGGAAGGATGAGTGCCTTTGGACCTCAGCAGTGACATTTCCTTGGCAAAGCCAGGGCTTTCACCCCTGGGCTGGTGCTGCTGCAGCCACACCAGCACAGAGCTGCTGGTGCCTTCCTCCAGCCAAGGATCTCACTCCTGGTATAAAGAAGTGAAAGTATTGGTCAAATGATACACAAGTGTTTGAGTATTTGAATGTATTTTTTGATATTCCAGTGAAGAAGAGGCATTCAGCCTACCTACATATCTTCATATTGAGGAGAAGGAACAAATTCCTCTTCAGGAACAGAAAATCTGGAGCCCCCCTGTGCAGGTATAATCCCTGCAAATAAAGCTGCCACTGTGCCCCTGGAGCTGCATGGCAGCACTGACTGAACCTGGAGCAATTGTACTTTTCTGAGGTCCGAGACAATCCTTTTAGGTGCTAGCAGAGCCAACATCCACTTGCAGCGTGGGAGCAAAGACCCTGCAGAAATTGATCAAACCCATGGTAGCTCCTATGGCCTTTGAGCTCTGCTGCCTGATCCAAATGGGAAATGTTCAGGTGGGGGCTATGACTAAAGGGCTCTCCCTGGGTGTCCCTCCTGCTTTGAAGATCTGCTTCCACTCCTTCCTTTCCACAGCTGCTCCCTGGTTCTAAGGTCACAGCAGACCTGATTGGCAGAAAAATATTTGCACATTTATTTAATTTGAATTTTAATAATTTTGGGGTTTGTTTCAATTTTTGAGAGCCTGTCAGAGCTACAGAAGCATTTGGACAATGCTCTGAGGCACAGGGTGGGATTGTTGATGTGTCTGTGCAGGGCCAGGAGCTGGACTGGATGATCCTTGGTTCCCTTCCATCTCTGGATATTCTATGAAAATAACACTACTTTCTGCGAATAACTGATTACATCCTTGGTAATGCACATTAATACAGTCATCACTGAGGTGGCAAAGTTAAAAACTTGGTCTCAGAAGGACCAAGATTATTTTTATTTATGCCTCAGCACAAGTTATACATGAGGTGAAAAATTACTCTAGGGGCTGTACACATTCTGAGAGCCCTGTCCTAGGGAGACTTTACCTGACAATCAGGAGACACAAAGCTTCCACAATTGGGCTGCAGGGGCATATCCCAGATCTTCATTGAACAAAATTGTTCCAAGCATTGTAGCATATGGAAAAATAAATCCATATTTTTTTGGTCAGGTCCAGTTGTGTGAAGAAAACTGACATTGGGAAGTGTTAAACTGGGACCAGCTGTACTGGAACACTCCCTGGGAGGGTTAAAATTACTGGGATAATAAGCAGAAGGTGAGAGGGAAGTATTACATCAGATAATGGATACCAGGAATATTTAAGGGTATCCAAAAGGAAAACCCTTCAGGAGCCAACTGTTGTCAAAGTGAACGATCTGGGCTGTAACATCTATGAGCAAATAATCAGTGGATAAAGTGAAACGTCTGTTGGCTGCCCAGGGGCTGTACTTTGTGCAGCCTCGCAAGTGATGAGCATCCAGCTGTTTCCTGCAAAGCCAGAGATGTGTGTGTGGATCCTGGCTGGCTCTGTAATTCCCAGACACCTGACTTCCCTGAGCTCTCAGGTACCAGAGAAAAGCCAGGCTTATGGCAGAATTTGGGAACTTTCTCCGAGCTAATGCTTCAGAACATTGGCTATTCCATTCTTGTGCTAAGAACAGGTCCAAGAGCCCTGGGCTCTGTGTTATTTTCTAACCTAGTGGGTGGCTGGGCACCTACCCGGAGTGACTGCACCAGCTGGCAACAGGAATGTCAGTGACTCCCACTTTGCCTTCCTCTTTTGCATTCCTGGCTGCACTCACAGGAGTTTTTGTCAGAAAGCTCACCTTGCCAGGAAGATGAAAAACAGAGAGCAGGAAGTAGGAGAGGCATTTTATGGCATGGCCTTCAGCCCTTCATTTTTGTAAGGATTCTTCCTGCAATTTATGTCAGTTTGAGTTAGAAGTATGTGTTAGTTCTGCCCTTGGGATGTGGTGCAAGTACTGATGATAGCAAATATTCATCTCTGGCAAACATTTCGCTGAAATGAGGGGACTGACAATTTATTAAAGCTAATTTCCAAAGTCACATCCAAATCTCTCCCCATTCATTCAGCAAAACCTGTAGCAGTTTAAGGTAAGTACCAATACACAAACCCTTTTAGCATTATTGCTCTGCTCACTGGGGGGACACCGTAATGAAACAAATGGATTTTTAAAGATGCGCATTACAAACACAGCAGTACTGGTGAGGTAGCCTGAAATGGAGGGCAGGTTATTAAATTAATAATACCAATAATTGCATCAGCTGCTGTCTCTTGAATACCTTCCTAATGTGGTACAAGATTTAGCCATGGGGCTCAGGGCAGCATTCTGCCTTCATCTCACTTTTGATGTGTACAGCAGATGTTGCTGCAGGTACTGAGCTTTTTTCTCTTGGAGCTGGGATCCCCAGGCTGACCTAAGGAGCAGCTTGGGGCTCAGGACAGGAAAACCACCCGAGTCTGAACCTAAATCCTGCCACAGGTCTCCCAAAGCAAACCAAATTCCCTGCTGCCACTGCTAAACTGTGATTGACCCCCAGACACGGGTGCTTAAAGCCATCCTCTCAGGTATGTACATATCATGATACAGTACATTTCCCTCTGCATTAAGATGCAGGAATGACTGTCAAACATTAGGGAAACTACATGCTTGGAAGGTTTTTTCGGTGGAAATCATGTGCTGAAAAGAAATTTGTTTTATTGCTGCCAGTAGTAAAAAATCTGTCATCGGTTTGGAAGGGAGAGAAATATGCTACTGAGAGAATATAGTTCTCCAGATGATGCCAGAAGAAACATTTTAAACCTTTTTGATAAAGACACTTGCAGAAACCCATGCAGATGATAGTAACAGTGATGATAAGCTGGCAGGAGAATTGTTTTTCTTATATGGTGACATATTGCATTTTGATATAAATGGGGAAACAATTTGACATGATCCATTTGGCCATCTTCATTAACAGCCTGGTATGGCAACAGAAAAATGAAACACTGCAAATGTGTAATGAAAGATAAAACAGTAGGTAACTTCTGATAAGCATATTATGGCTCATCCATCTTGGGCAAACCTGAGTTTATGAACTTTTCTTCAGCAGCAGGGGCATAAGTGCTCTGACTAATAATAACAGAAGTTGAGTTCAATTGCTCCCTTCACAGGAGAGATATAATTCAAAATTATCTGAACCAATGAACCTGCTTCACATCACATTCATTTTCAAAACTACTTTTTGAAAAGCCACATCCTGAACCTGAACATTATCATCTTCAGCCACTAATCTCCATTTCAAAAGCCCCGAGATGAGCAGGCAGGACCATCAGTGTAATTATTGTATATATATTTCTATTGACACTCTCCAAGCTTTTTTCAGCGAGTAGATTTGAGCTAAGTGTGCATTGTCAAGGTTGTTACCTCTTTGGTTACTGAGAGGTGCGTAATGGTTCTTCTCAGAGAAGAACAAAAGAACAATCCCCTTGGTCTCTTGTCCTTCTGAAGGGATACACACACCCACAGAGCATTTTTTTAAACTGGATTTTCTTGCTGGAGATATAATTAACATGTCACTGAACTGTCCTTGGTGTGTCCCTTGGACTCACAATGCATCACATGAGATAAACTCAGAGTGTCATCTGAATGATTGTGAGGCTGTATTGTGTGACATTTTAAATTGAGAAGGCTGGATACGTGTGGCTGCTTTTTTCTTTTTTTTTTTTTTTTCCTTTGGAAGAAGAAACAAAAATCAATTTACAAGCAGCAAATATTTTCCTTCATAGTGAGGACACCTCTGGCCTTAATTTGGGCAGCTGGCCCGACAGCAGCTACTAGCTGAGATTTATAGCTGCACTTTAATTTCCTTGAGTATCATGCACACAGATTATCCTGTATGAGCACAGATTCTGCTCCTGTGGGGAGCTGTGGTGCAGTTAATTGGGCATAGCATTTGGAGGCAGGAGAGCTGGTCTTAGTTCTGATTCTGGAACTGACTGTCACTTCAGGAAAGGCACTTGGTGTCTGAGTGTCTGAACTAGAGGCAGTTATATCAGTGTGCTTTACCAATAAATGAGCAATTAAAAAGTATTAACATCAAATAACTGTGGCCAGCAATCTCAATGTAGATGTATCACTCCCTGAATACTGCTAATTATTATCCCAGTGTCAGCCTTTGCCTCTTCCCCTCTTTACTTTCATTGGCTTTGTCATTTTCTAGCTGTACTTGGAGGTTCTGACTCAGCTCCTGTTAAACTCAATTTTTAAGTGGATCTGTACAGTAAACCTTGTAATACTTTAAAGACATTCTGGGCTTGGACAGCTGGGCCAGATGCATTTTCTGCCAGGGCTGGTCACAGTCCAGGATTAGGGGCATCCTTGGTGCAGCACACATTGGAAAACAATGCTCTCGAAAACAATGCAACAGTTGTGGGACAAAAAAGTCTCTGGGGGAGTTATTGTCTGCTTAACTGCAGAGATTAATGTGATCAAATACTGCTGGTCTTTTATGGCTAGATGCAAAATTTTAAAAAAATAGCATCATTGGAACAGAAATAAATATTCAGTGGGAATTTTTCATAGAAGAAAGAATGCAATTAGTTAACAATTTTGGTGCCAGAATAAAAGGACAAAGTGTGGACTGAAGATAGGAGAGAAATTCCTTCCCCCCTGTGGCTTATGTCTGTAAGAAGATTTTGTTTGTGTAAGTCTTATTTCATTTTCCTCTGTGTCTTATGAACAAGATTCTATTATAGGCCAAAGCCTGTGAATATTGCTTATAGCTTGAGAAACAAGAAAATCAAAGACATAATCATTTATTAGAGCCTTTTAGTGGCATTTCTCATTTGGCTGTTGATTCTTCATGCATTCACCACTGCTGGGAGCTCAGTCTTTGCCTTGGGAAGGACTCATCTGCTTCCTTAGGGTTTCTTTGTGCATTTGATTGCACTGGATTACAGCAAAAAAAAAACAAAAAAACCCCTCTTGGCCACACTTTGTTTTTTTTCTCTTAAAGGAACTGCATCTTGACCAGGTACTGAGTGCCTTTGCTTTACCCTTCACAGCTTCTCAAAATGCCAAATATATTTGCAAAGCTATTCCACCTCTGAATTGGCTTAATTGGTAAACATTTCCCCACTTGTTGTGTTCAGTTACCTCCTGGAGGCTGCTGGAAGGACCCAATAAAAGGCAGTTTGGAAGATGGTTCTCAGCATCTCTGCTGGTGTTTGCCTGGAAGCACCCAAAACTGGTTCTCCTGTCTTGGTGTTGCTCCAAAACCTGTGCTTTGCTAAGCAGGGTTGGTTAAACATTTTCCTCAAAACAACTTGCAACATGTTCAATTTTCTCATACCAGTTTATGTCTGAAAGCTGCCCACCTTCTTATATTTTCCATGGGTAAAACAAGACTAAATAGTCATCAAGATTTGTTTTTCAAAATATTTTTTTCCTTTAAGTTGGTATTTATTATCTTAAAATTTCATTGGGAGGGATAAAAGAAAATAATTTCCATTGAAATTATATATTAATGACACTATTAAGTATAATAGATCTGATTAGATGACATTTTACATGAGAGGAGGACTGGGCTATCATTTGTCTCTTTCCCAGGGTGAATACTGTTATTTAAGAGCTCTGATGAACGTGGGACATAAGCAATTGTATTGGAATAATCATAGGGAAATTTCAGGGAAGAAAGAAAACTCTCAGGGGAAAACCTCTGCAGCATTCATAACAATTCTCAGTAGAAATTCCTATGCTTATTCAGTTTGTGGTTGCTATAATTCCAAAGTTTTAAGTTATGTGATGAAATCTGATAAAGTCCCATTACCTCACTGAGGATTTCAGACATGGTTTATTGGGGAAAATGAGAGAAGAGGGCTGGTGTGGGAGAACTGTCACATTAGTTGCATTTTTTGCCTGTATTCTGAGCACTGAAACCACAAAGAATTGATCCAATGCCAGAAATAATGCAGCTGTGACAGAGGCCACTTTCTTGGTCACAAAATGTTCTTTGCAGAGATTCAGTTCTTGCATGATTCAAGCCTCCCCTGACCTGTCCACTGTAAAATTACATATATATGCAATACATTTTGTTGATTTAAAGTCTAACTTGCCAGGAACTGCAATCCAGTATTTTCATTGTAATTGTTATATTTTTCTAAACTCCCATGTGTCGCTGAATATTAAGCAAAACTGGAATAAATGGCTTTGTCAACTGCACAATCCTTAAGTAAGTTTAATGCTCAGCCCTGCCATTGGTATTCAATATCACTAGATATTTTACCTTGCATAATCACTGATGGACATTGATTTTGTCTTTGCTCTTCACAGCACAGCAAAATTAATGTGAAAGTCAGAGTTAAATGAGTCCCAGTGCTGTCCTCCACTCTGCTGAGAGTACGTTTCAGATGCTGAAGAACTGGCAACCAGCTCAAGCCTACAGTGTCTTGTATTGCAACAATTAATGGATATGAATAGTCCTCACAGGAGGGATTCAGGTTACCTTTGAATCAACTTTAGAGGTTACACTCCTGAAGCAGCAACGAGGTTAATGTATGGTACTTTACGAACTGAGCAATTCTCTTCTTTAAATTAAATTTAAAACTTTAGTTCTTTTCTTTTCCAATCTGAAAATTATGCAGAGTCACTTGTAAAGTGTTAGCAATGAGAAGTTAAATTGTTATAAAGTTTAGGGTCAGAAAAACATTATGTACTTAATAGTCTGTTTTTTCTACTCTTAACGAACGGGTTGGCAAAGCAATACTTGCTCCTCTATTTTTCCTCTCAGTCTAGAGTAGCTTTTCAGGCTTCATTTAGGCCATAATCACATCATAAAGCACCAAATCCATGGTGGCTGTGAGGCCAGGGTTAGGCACATTGATAGCTGCCAAATGCATCAGGAAAAACAAGATCTCACTGAGGGCAACGTGTGGTTAACAGCTTTGGAGATGTGCTATGCAAAGGTATATGGGGAAAACTTTGCTTTTCCTCTTTGCTCGTGGGTGGGTGCATTGGCATTGTATCAGCTGCAGGGGCTGCCTGAGCACAAATCAAAGCTGAGAACAGCAATCCTTGTAGGAATTTCACAGCTGCTTGCTGGGGAGCATGTGTGTTGGGAGGAAAGGGTTGGAAGTGGAGGAATGGGTTAGAAGTGGAGGAATGGTGACAACCCATCATGAGCAGCAGACAGTGATCCTGTGGTATGGACTGAGTTTAAGGTGCCTCTGTCTCCATTGCCCAGGAGTTGCTTTGGAGACTCCCCAGCTCATGAGGCAGCAGAAATCAATTTACTCTTTGCTTTCTGGCTATGAGCTCGTGGTTGCTCCAGTACCTGCCTGTGTCAGCTCTCACAACAGTGATGAGATGCTAATTAATATTCAGGGAAATAAGGAGGGAAGGAGGAAGGGGAGATGTTTGGAGAGAAGATGTTTGTGATCCCAGTAACCATTCCATGGGATGTGGCCCTGCTGTCCTGGAGATAACTGAACACCTGCCTGCCCATGGGAAACAGGGAATTCATTCCATGCATTGCTGTGTGGTGTGCATGGCTTTTGCTTTCCCTATCAAACTGTCTTTATCTCAGCCCAGGGGTTTTTCAGATTTACCATCATGATTCCCTCCCCAGTACCACTGGTAGGGAATGAGAGAGCAGCTTTGAGGGTCTAGGGGCTGCCTGGGGTTAAACTGCAAAAACCTAGGAAGAAAAGAACAGAAATTAAAAAAAAAAAAAAAAAAAGCAAGAATGAAAAGTTGCAGGGTTTGGTACTGCAGCTCTTGCAGCAGCTGTCTCTGATTCTGCTGTTTCTGAGGGAAACCTCCTCTTTTGCAGGAAAACTTCAATTGTGTGCGAGAGAGAAAGAAAGAGTTGGGGCTGGGGGAAGAAGGAGAGAAGGAGGGAAGGAAGGAAGGAAGGAAGGAAGGAAGGAAGGAAGGAAGGAAGGAAGGAAGGAAGGAAGGAAGGAAGGAAGGAAGGAAGGAAAAGAAAGAAAAAAGAAAATAAAAAAGAAAATAAAAAAGAACAGGAAAAGAAAAGAAAATAGAACAGGAAAAGAAAAGAAAATAGAACAGGAAAAGAAAGGAAAAGAAAAGAAAGGAAAAGGAAAGGAAAGGAAAGGAAAGGAAAGGAAAGGA
>JAHLSL010012447.1:76125-94382 GCA_025920805.1 Petroica traversi
GAAAAGAAAAGAAAAGAAAAGAAAAGAAAAGAAAAGAAAAGAAAAGAAAAGAAAAGAAAAGAAAAGAAAAGAAAAGAAAAGAAAAGAAAAGAAAAGAAAAAAGAAAAGAAGAAAAGAAGAAAAGAAAAAGAATCCAGTGTGGGATCATCAAGACATGCCACTGCAGAAAACATCCTGCCTGCAGGAAGCACAGTGAGCCCTGCAAGGAACACATGGGATAGAAGCTCTGCTTTCAAACCTCAGTTGTAATTCCTGACAACTCCTACTTTGGCAGAAACTAATATGAGGTGACAGAATATTTCAGTCACTGGTTTCTGCCTGCTGCCTGCACAGGGAAGAGAGAACTTAGCATAGCATCATGCCCAGCTTCCAAAGTTCCACTGAATCTCTCTCTCTATTTGTGTTTTTTTTTGTTTGTTTGTTTTTGTTTTTAGTTTTCAAACTTCTCTACAAGTAAATGATTGGAAAGTTAGTGATATGTGCAAAAAACATTTTTTCAATTAGCGATGCCCATTAGCTGAATGAGCATGAAGGGCTGATATTTTTCCCCCTGAATTAGCAGGTACACATGTGGAATTTGGGCTATAAATCATTACTTAATAATTCACCAGAGAATAAATAGGACATAAAAGATAATTAGAGATTTGTACCACTTGCCTTCACCTTAATTATGAATGAAAGATATTTGGCATTGTCTGCAGGACTGTTAAATTTTGTTATATTGAGAAGGGTCTGGAAAAGGAAGATACAGCTAAGTCATTTTATGAAAGAATATAGCTTCTGGCAGAGTGGGCCCTCATTGCAGGAGAAGTATCCAACAGTTATGGTCTTAAAATCTAAATGCAATGTGCTGGACCAAGAATGGTGAGCAGGTTTGTTTTGCTGTTTCAGTAATGACCTGTTGCCTGGCTCACAGAAACACATATCCAGCCAATTTCCCTGGAACAAAATTAATATTATATCTCTGTGCTGTAATAATAGTTAACTTTGGCAGAGCAGAAACAGTTGGATATTCTTTCCTGTTCTAAACTTTTCTGGAGATACCTGGAGATGGAGGGGACACCAACAATTTAAACTCACAGTGGATTTGATGCTCTGCTGTAACACAAGCCAGCCCAGTATGAAACGCAGCTTTTTTCTTGCTAGGCTTTTTTAACTTTAAAACAAGGGACAGACTTTCAGATCTGTTCCCTTTGCTGCTGTTTATCAGCCAGGTAAGTATTCCCCCTGCACAGATGAGGCATGAGAGCTGCCTGTGCTCTACACTTTTCAGGAGACACACAGGACAAAGCTTCTTGTTCCTCACCTTCTCTTGTAACACCCAAACCAACCCTACCTTCTCCAAGGATCAGGGACCACAAAAGAATGCAGGTGCCATGAGCTGGCTGGGATGGAAAAATATCACCAGATGTGCTGGGCTAGTTTATATAAATTAATGTGAAAATGAACTTTCAGTCCAGAATTCATCACTATTTGTTATGCAGGATGGACAGAAAAAAAATGCTTTGAATTATCTGCAGTCTTGTCATCACTTCCTGTAAAGAATAGCTGGGTGGTAGAAAACACCAACTCTTTCTGCCCTAGATCTGTGCTCAGCAGCACATTGCCCTCCTCTAGTTTGGAAAACTCCGAGTCTATTCCCTCAGCTCTGCACCTTTGTGGCCACGCTCCTCCAATCACACAGCGTATGACAAAAAAACCCCCAAACTTCTAAAAAGTGTCAATCTTTTCAGGTGCTGCCTACTTCAGTAAAAGGACAGAACTTTGAGCAGGGCAGTGAAGGGGAGACAGTGGCAGATGGGAAGATCTGGAATGTTGTGCTGTCTTTCACTCTTGCCTCATCAGAAATAGCCCACTGAACTCCGATTTAGCTGTAGCTTTCCTCAGAACTTTGGATTAGACCCAAGCAGACTGAATTAGAGTGTATCAGCCTGGAACAAAGACAAGCCAGGCCATCATCTGAGAAGATTAAGAAGAGCCTTTCTGCTGGCTCGAGATGAAGAATTTTCTCCTGATGATTTTGACAGCACAGGGGCAGGGTGATGCCCAGAATGAACCAGTACCAATTGCTGCTTTACCTGCAACAGCCCAAATGGGTGGATTGTGACATTGGGCACAGGTTCTTTAAAACATGGTATTTCTGTCAGGTTCTGATTCATTTAGATTTTCCTGATGTTTTTCAGTTTACTTATTTATGACTCAGACTGATGTCTGGAGCTCGTTGAAGTGGCACAGGCAGAGCTGAATAAGAAAGAAACCCAAAAAACATGAGTGGCCTGTCAAAGACACGTTGGCAGCTGCTCTCAGAGCATCCCTTGATGATTCCCCGGGAATGTCAGGGAAGAATAGTGGCAGGATTGAGCCATGGCAGTTCTGCTTGTCAGGGCAGATAGTGTGCTTTGGAGTGATGGAAATGATAGACAATGTCCTGATCACACTGCTGAGGTCTTAATAAAGGCACTGAACTATCCCTAGGTTTTGCCATGAATTGAACAATTAAATTCCTATATTGCCAGCTGCATCTACCACCCAAAACACAAGCAAATATTTAATTCTTGTGGGCTAATGTGATAAGCCCTACTTTCATTATGAGATGTGGAAATACTTTAAAAATTCAGAGACAATTCTCTGCTAAGGCAGACAAAAATCAGACTGACAAATAACAAACTCTAAAGCTCCAGCTCGGTTTTCACTGCAGCCTCAGACATAACAGTAATGTATTTCAGAATCTGTGAGCTTGCAAGTACATATTATAACAGTTGGGAAGTAGGAACTGCAGAATGCCACAAGAAACTCATCTCCCAATGGGCTCCCAATACCTATTGAGAATAATAAGTCTCAATTTATGCAAGGTGCTTAAGCATTCCCACTAATTGTAGGCATGCAAGTAGTCCCACTGCTTTCAGCTGGTGATTACCATTAAGCACATGCTTAAGTATCTTCCAAAATTAAGGTTTCAAGAGAGTTCTGTTGAGTTAGAAAAGCTCAGTTATGATCTCAGACTTTAATGTTCTTTCCCAAATCCAACTAAATCTATAATCATTTTGAAGGGTTTTTTCCCCTCATTGCTAGTGAAATATCAAAATGATAAAAATATATCTTTTTGAAAGAGATCTAGGTATACACAGGCTTTTTGAGACATAGATTGAATGTGTGATCTTGCTTCTTCCACTTGATATCCGTGGCTCCCACAAGATATTGCTGGTTGGTACCAGCTCTACTCTTGGGTTTTCCCTGTGGCACTTAGTTTTTCACTGAGGCAGAGAAAGATTTCAGGTCTTGTCATTGTTTCCTTCTGAGATTAAGTGAATGCTATGCTTACAGGGACTGTTTTGTTTTAACATCTTTTTAGTTGTCACCTTTTGGCACTGATTTTCACAAAATAAAGGTTGAGAGGCCCTGGGCGTTTGCACATCTTTGAAGAACATAGTTTGACAGCATTTTATGTCTGTGAGTGTGTGTGTGTGTGTGTGTGTGCCTCTACACCAGGCACTTAATAAAAGGTTAATAATAAAAGTTAATGCAAAAGGCACTGGGGATTTGAGGGGTCAGGCTGAATACCTGGCCAGCTAAATTAAGCACCTTATATCTAAGTTCTTAACTCTTTTCTTTTGGGACTCTTTGCCATAATGACTTAAAGAACCAACAGAAGTCCTGAACATTACCCAGAAATTACTTCTCCTTTAATTTACCTCATGGAAGAAACTTACCAGGGGTTTCTAACTGCAACTTTCAAGAAGCAACACCTTGATTTCTGGGAGGTATAACATTGTGAAGCAATCAATTCCCATATGTCTGAGCAGTAGGGGAATCTGCTGGTCATGAATCCATGCTGGAACAGCCTTTTTCATGGCTTCAGCATCACTTCTTCCAGGTAAATCCTCACACTGATGATCTGCAGTGCTCCTGCCAGGCATTGGAGCAGACCATACACCATGGGGATTTGTTACTCTGCCCTTGATCCAGTCCTTGCTTTATTTTCCTTGCACAGGTGACCCTGCAGTTTGCAGACAAGGCATCTGAACAAAACACAGAATGAAAAGAAAGGAAGGCAGCAAAGCACTGGCAAGGACATGAGACAAATCTGTACGGGAGAAAACAAGTCTTAGTAGCAGTTCATGTGCCTAAAATTTATAGGATGAAAAAGATATCTATTAAAGGATTCCTTATGACCACTGCTGTCACTGCAGGGTGACACAGCAGGGATTCAGGTGCATGCCTCTAACAAGACCCAATGCAATGTGGGTTCAATTCCAGTAAGAAATCATCAAGGTGAGAAACATATCCCACATCACAACTTTACTGTAAGGGATAAATATTTAACAAGCTCCTTCCAAAACTGGCAATTTGCCTTGCAGCCCCAGCAGAGGTGGCCTTCCATTTACAGACTCTGTGGGACTGTTCCCTGCTCCTCCCCACGTAGGAGTAGACAACCCTGTGCTTTTAGCAGGCTGCAAGGAGAGCTCCAAGGGTCCAACAGCCACACAGAATGGGCCTGATTATCCACCTCCTCTTTGTCTTGGTAGAGGAGCACTGATTTTCTCTTAAAGGCCAAGCTCTCAGCTGGTTTATGTGTGCTGTTTATCAGGTATATAAGCATATACTTGCTTATATATGGGTGTGGGTGTCAGTATCCACTTTAAGTACAGCAATGGATTTTTCCAGGGGTTTTTCCCTGTCTAGGTTTCCCAGGAGAAGGTCATGTGCTCACCAGTGCCTCACAGTGATGGGCCAGATTGCAATTCTCTTGCTGGCACTGATGAGCAATTATTTGTCTAAGGGTACTAATTGTACCCACATAACATCTCTCAGCTGGCACCCACCACCTGTGGGCTGGCTCTGTGCCCTCACAGATCCATGGCCCTTCTGCAGTCCCACCCTGGCCCAGGGTCCCTCAACACCCCCTTATCTTCACTGGCACCACTTTCACACAGACAACCCAGGCCTGACTTGACTTTGAGGAGCCTTTTCAGTGTGCCTGCTTCTCTGGGTGAAGTGCAGTGGTAGTCTCAGCCATAGGCACTTAGAACTCCCACTTTTCACTTTCCCTTTCTTGGATCTATCCTCATCATTCATTATCTCCTTCTCTTGCATGGTAGTCATATTTCCTTTTTCCCTGTATTGCCAGCTCAGTACCAACATATAAAAAATCACCACAGCTGAAATCAACATGGTGCTCTGGAAGGAACTAGGCGTGGTGCTGTTCAGCATTCTCTGCAAATAATTTCTTCATGGTTTTCATTTCTTTTGTTTTGCTTTGCTGCTGGTTCCTTTTGTTTGTTTGCTCTGCTGTTCCTTTCTTCCCTCTTCACTTCTTATCCTCTGCCCTTCGCTATTATATTCACACCAGTTGATGCTCACAGTTTCTGACATGAAAAAGTGAAACGAGACATTAGGCAGCGTGACAGACAGCCAGCAGGACAGACAGCCTTCCCCTCCTCCTGCAGAGGGCTAATTCCCCATGTCCCTGACAGTGGCCTGCAGAAGCAGCTGGGGTGTATGTTCTTAGCAGGCAGAGCATATGCTCACACATGTAATGAGCAGCCTTCCTTTCATGTTTGCCTCAGCACTGTGCTGTGCATCTGCAACAAGTGGGAGAAAGAGGAAAGCCCATTCTGTGCGAGGCACTGAACACAAAAGAAGGAGCTGATCAGATTTTCTGTCAGTAAGAAAGGGCTGCCAAAAAGGCTCGGACAGAAAATGAACCCCCCAATGATTTTCCCATTTCTGCTTTGCTCCAAAGGATGCACAGTTCCTGCTTAGTCCCAGCTTATGATCTCTTGCCAGCAGCAGCTGATTTTCTGAAATGGAGGATAAGAGCTGCTGACAGCTGTGCCCTGCACGGGAGCTGCCAAGCTGCAGCACAGCCCTGTCAGGCTGCCATGTGGCTTTAGGCCAAACAAGACAACGATGACACATATAATGAGATACTAAAGGAAATAGCATGTATCATGGATTCTAAGGAGAGCTGGCAGAGCACAGGGATGGCCTTCTGTTCCTAAACACAGGATAGAGGAGTACGAGAAGGCTGAGTCTCTATTAGAACTCTGCTTCTGAGCCTGAAAGGGGGAAAATGAGGAAATGTAGCACCCCAGGTATAACGAGGGGAATGATGAGTTATGCCAGAGTGATCATGCTGCCGTGGCACCTGGCTGTGGGTTTGGAATAGGGAAAACTGGCAGTGGAATAGAAAAGGTGTGGAGAGAATATAGGGAAAAGTACAGAGCAGTGGTAAAGCAGCAGAAACATAGACTCAGATTTGGGGGTTAAAGAAAGAAAGGGAAACAGCAATTGCTGTGCTGTGATAGATCCAGCCATCTAACTTAAAGAACCAGTGCCACTGAAAGAGTGAAACAAAGCAGTTGGGCCAATTAAGAAGAATTATAATCTTGCAAAAGCTAACATGTTCGGTAAGATGTTATTCTGTATCTAAATTAATAAAGAATGTATTGAACTCCTGACAGATGACGAGAAGGGGAGTCTGAGAAAGTGCTTGGAAAGTGAAAATACACTTGAAAATGTGATGTCATTCTTTTAAAAAAATTCTCTCTTTATTTTCAATCTATATTGAGTCAACAGTGTTTTGAATCCTGTCCTGTGGCCAAAAGTGAACAGGGGTCTTTTTATCTGCTGCTACCCTTGCTTTAAAAAAAGTCAAAACCACTGTGTCTCATCCTGAAATGCCTTTTCATGGCATATGTCTAAACTTCACAATTCTGAGACAACAGGCTTAATTTAATATCTTTGCATCTTGGGCTTTACTTTTAGCACTCTCCAGCAACAGACTTCTCTGGAGCCTTTTAATTCCTTACTGCCTCCTCAAAGCCTGAATTTCTTCCTAGCTCCAGAAATTTATCTCTGAAACTTTACCATCTCCTGAGAGATCTACAAGAATTGAACATGTACTACCAGTGTTGTAACCCCTGTGGTATAAGAGACTGAATTGGCTGTGCTACAGCTCCTTCTAGCAGAGAGAAAAGGAAAAAAAGAGACACCCTGGCTATATCCTCATTGGCAGTGGACCAGAAGCCTTGGCAATGCTACTCAATGCTGTGGGAAATTCTCAAGAAGGGAGCACTCATCCATTATCACTGAGGTTTTTTGAACTGGAAAGAGGCTTATAAATGCCATGGATTTCTTTCTGCTCTCAGTAATCCATCAGAATAAACTTCACTTAGCCACCTCGCACATATGCCCGAAAATCCCCAAATAATCCAGTCTAGCTTCTCCTGTGATGCTGGTTTTCATCAACTTCAAAGAGTCTGTTCTGCAGCTGCTAGGAGGAAACAGGTCCAGGAAGCATGTCAGCTTTTCTGTTCCAACAGGACCCAGCTGGGAGCAGATCTAGAATGTTCCTCCCTCCCAGGTATTTTATTGCCAAAACAGACTTCTTGTCTAGTGAGCCATGGCTCCTTTCTTTCTCATGCTGCTTTGCTGGCCAGGACTCAATTCAGATTATGCCTTTGATTTATGAATACCATTCCCATCACAAGTGCCATGTTCCCAGTCCTCTGCCTTGTGCTGGGTGTCTTTGGGAATATTGGGCTCCTCCTGGGAAGATGTTGTATCTGCAGTACGTTGGTATTCTCACCTCTCCCTTCTTGCACCATTTTGTTTTCACCCCAAATAAGACCCACATGACCTTGTCATGCTAACAAACTATAAAAACGTGGTGTCATCCTCAATAAATGGGAAAATCTGCACCAATGGGGGTGTCACCTCTTTGCTTATGCTGTGCTCATGCCACACCCTTTTCCGCACAGACCAAAACAAGGACCCTGGGATAGCCTCTAACTGCACATGGACAATAAAACCTTCTGTGCACACCTTCCTTTTGGGTTTGTGCCTTGTTTCAGTAATTTGCTCCTGAGGTGGCAGTTCAGTGCATAAACTTTAAGACCAAACAAAATCAACTCACGTTCTCAGTAAGGCTCAAGGTTCTGTTCCGCATAGAAAGATATCTGAACAGGACCAGTTCAGTTTCTTGTAACAATGGTCCCCATCCCTTCTTTATAACCTCTTCTTTGGTTTAGATCCCATTCTTACCTCTCTTCAGGATGGTTGAGAATTTCCCTCCTGGCACACACAACACACCCCCACACTTTTTAATCGAGAAATGAGCAGAAACCATTTACATGTCTTAAGAATTATACATATTACCTCTTTTATTCCTTTGGTACCTTATGCATTTGAAATTCTCCATGTCTAAGAGAGGTTATGGAAGGTACAAAAAGCTGTTTGTGCTGCTTCACGTGGTAAAATGACTTCCCAATCACCTCGTTTTTTACAATGAGCCTTGTGTCCTGCCCATGGACTCCTTGGTAGGGGTGTCTGTGTGAAGCTCTCACTGCAGTTCAGTGTAGTTAAACAGTCACTGCATCCAGCTCACTTCTGCTTTCCTTCTCCTTCCCCTTCCCTCCAGAGCCTGCAATCCCTTGGCACTGATGACCTCACTGCATGTGTGCTAGCTCACTTGCCCAGTTTTGTCAAAACTATTTAGGCTAATTAACCATGCCTAATTACAAGGGGATTTTAACATGGCTCATTCCTGCACAAGTGGGTTAGGAAAACTGCTTTTGTACTTAAATTATCCCATAGGAATGGTGCCATTTTCCAAGAGAGAATCCAAGAATCTAAGTGGTAGATGAGGATGATGAGCAGCAGGAGATGATGGCTGGGGTAAGCTCTAGCTGAGACAGACACATCTGGCCATGGCCTGAACTGCCACAGCAGTTCACTTTCCTGGGGCAGAATTCCCTTGCTGTGATTTTGATTTTCCTTTGTAGAAAGCCATGAAAGGCAATTTTAAAGGCCCTTCCCAGTAAGTCTAATGCAGACATCGAGAATCAGAAAAATTTGTGTTGGTAGAGATCTCTGGAGGTTATTTGTCCAACCTTCTGCCTGGAGCAGGGCTACTGCTAATACAGGTCTGGAGAGCTGCAGGATTTCCTAGCCAAGGCTTGAAATCTCCACAAGGATGTCTCCACTATCTCTGGATTACTTGTTCCAGTGCTGCAGTGCCTTCAAAGTGAAGAAATTTCTCCTAATCCCCAGAAGGAGCCCTATGAGCTGTAGTTTGTAGCTGTTGACTCTTGTTTTACCATCTGGCACCACTGAGGTTTACTTCCATTGTCTTGCAATTTCCTTCAAAACAGTTTTTGGCTGCTATTAGGTTGTCCTTTAGCATCCTCTTCACCAACACAGCAAGCCTGAGCCTCTCCTTAGAGGTCACCTAATTCTGGTAATTTTTCATGTGCTTCTCCCCAGTTTCTCATATCCTTCTTGCCCTGGGCAGCCTTCCAAGGTGTGTCCTTCCCCAGCTGGACACTGCTCCAGGAGTGGTCCCACCAGTGCCAAGCAGCAGGGAATAGTGACATTCCTCATTCTGCTGCTCCCACACCTGAATGCAGCATGTCCCCTCTGCCAGGAGACCCCTCTGCTGGTGGCATCCAGCCTGGCACAGCCACCCGGGGCTCTTCCCCAGCCAGTTGGCTCCAAGCCTCTCAGCAAGCAGGTGCAACATCAGATGGTTCCACAGGTGCAGTATTCTGCATTTCTGGAGTTTCACTGAGCTTCCCGTTGGCTTCATTGCCAGTTTTCTCTGGGTCACTGTGAAGTGGCAGGTTGGGGTTTGAATGCCACCCAGCTCCTCCAATTTAGCATCATCTATAACTGGTTGCTAATTAACCTTTGAGCCCAGCAGTCCAGCCAGTTTTCAATCAACCTGATGTTGATTAGTTCAGTCCATACCAAAGCACAAACAATACTAAATGAATCCTTTGGAATAACAGAACATGGCAGCCAGCATGGTCCAATATTCTCTTTGCAATGAATTCCAGCTTTTAAGTGTACCTTCCTTGCATCAAAGCTAGTGCTCAGTAATTAGTACATGTATGACTCCTATTTTTTGCTAATGTCACTTAAACAATAAAGACAAATTAGTGTCGTTTTCTCTCTTTCCCATTACTCCTAAAAACGCAAATTCTAACTTTGCTTTTCTATCCAGGATTTCTCCTCTCTGTGAAAAACTGCCCTTATACAGGAAAGTGGTTTTTCACTTTGTCATAGTGCTCTTGACTGAACTTCCCAAAGAAAAGGCTCTCCTGGGGGGAATAACTTTTGGCTGGATTGACAGCAGAGAAGAAGTTTGAACTGGACCAAGTCTCCGAAGCATTTCACCAACCTATGTGATGCTGGGACCCAGTTCTGGGAGCAGAGACACTCCCTCAGTTTAGTGAGTTGCAAAGTGTGCCCAGCTGAAGGGAAACAGCCCCTGAGCCCCCAGCATTTGTAAATCCTGCCTTTGGAACACTGGCTTTAATTTCCAGTGCTGGGAGGCTGCTCAGACCTCAGAGCTTTGGAGGATGAGTAACTGAAGCTGTAAGGGGATTAATAAGGGGAGATTATGAGTACTAAATATGCACTGCTTGGTCAAAGAATGACTAAGGGGGATATACTAATTATCTCCCAGTATTACAGAGCTGCAAACTTCAAAGAAGGAAAGCCATTGTTTTGCACTGTCACAAGGTATAGAACCAGGATTAATGAGGTGAGATTTAACAAAGGAAAATATAAGCTCAATATCTTCCAAATCAGAGATCAGTCAAAGGAATGCTTTGCCAAGGAATTAAAACAGTGGTATCTTAGCTCTTCCATCAGAAGAGGGCAAGGTTAGAGGCAACAAAATGAATTACTTTTCCTGAAATTGAAACTTTTCTCTAAATTCAAGAACCACATATGCAAGTTGGGCCTAGAATTTAGGGAGGAATAGGAAAGTTTAATTTATTTTTAAAATTTTCACCTTCTTTTCCTGATAAGGTGCTCTGATAATGAAGTGCTTAATCCTAAAATACTGCTTCTATCACTAAAGCACTTAAAGTGTATATGAAATGCCTATAAAATAAATACAACAATTTAATTCCTGGTCTTAGTGAAATGCCATTGAGACAACTGATTTCAAATTAAGTTTGGCCAATTGTGTATGTACAACATATATAAAATTGCAAAGAAAAGGAAATGGGAACAATAAGTTGACCTATGCTGCTCTGTAACACATTCAATTCTTCCACAGTATTCCAGTCTCGTGTAAGTGATATCTCTGGAATGTATGGGGCATCTAGTAGGGTCCAGCCATAAATCTCTGTAAAAATCTAGTTTGGAAGGATGTGACACAGACGCCTTGCTCTTTACAAAAGAGAAACGTGAATTGCACTACTCCAGTCTGGACATAATGACAGCACGAACAAGAATCCTGACATCTGCATGTGGGAGCACACAATTCAGTCTGGTCACATCCCTGAAGTGGTAATAAGATATCCTGATAATGTGTCAAATGTCAGGCTCAGAAACCCACTCCTCATTGAGCATTTCAGCTCCGTGTCTGACCAGGCAGACAAGTGCCACCAGTGGAGGTGGCAATGTGAGGAGCATTCCTGAGCAGGCAGGGAGGGCTGGACAGGAGGACATCAGCCTCGCCAAAATTAAATCTCTGAAAGTTAAAGGACATCCCTAATGGAGGCTCCCACAGTCATTTTCCTTCCCACAAAATGCTGAAGTGGAAGTTGCTGGCACAGGCAACCACATTGCTGATCTCTGTCCCAGCTGTGGCTGTTCAGAACAAAGTGCCTGGAGCTAAGAGAAAGCAGCAGGTTCCATGGAGGTCCTGCAGCAGAGTCTGAGGCCCTGAGGTCCACATGGCAAGAAACAATGTGATCCTTGTGTTTATCAAGGCAATTGATGTAAAACTGGCCCTGCTTCCTGAGGCTGCAGTTGTCCCCTGTGCAGTGCTAACTGTGCCTGGAGTGGCTGCTGGAGAACAAACCTGTGCTCTCGAGGAGTCCCTGAGACCCTGTGTGTGAATGAGCCATAAGCACTGTAAAGTGATGCAAGTAAAAGATATATTACACATGAAAATGGCTGGAGTAAGCCTGAAAGGACAAGTGAAAGGAAAGCAGAATAACAACTTGCAAATGTTTAATTTCATAGCCTCAGCTTTCCTTAAATATATTTTGTTTATATGCTATATGAATATGTGTATAAAATAGTAAAATATTTATTATAATGCACTGCTGGTGTATAAATCAGTGGTACACTTTTACAACAGTGACAACAAGCTATCCTTATAGACATTGAGTGTTTATGCACACACACATCACTTTTGATGTACAAACTCAGAGCAGACCTGATTTTAAGAGGGGTAATGAAAAAGCCATAACTTAGCTGGTTGGGGCTACAGACACAAGAGGTATAGAATGATTTAGCAGGATACTGGAAAGCAATCTGGTATTTGCAAAAATATTGAACTTATATTTAATACACTGGAGCTGTTGGGATTTCAGATTTACCAGACACATTCCCTTGCTAGTGAGTCAGGACTGGTCAGAGGGATCACACTTCCCCAAGAGTGAGGGAATAAAAGGGTGTCCTTTGTTTGAGATTCCTCGTCACAGGTACCAGCTTGGGCTGTGATTTTATTTAGTTATTGCACCAGGATTAAATTATTTTAAGGATCAGGATATCTGAGGCTGTGCCATGGGAAACCTGGGTGAGAAATCCTGGTGCCAAGGGCTGGGTCCCAGCTCAGGTGCTGCCATGAGACTGACAGAGGGACAACTGGATGGTCACAAGGGGGACTTTCCTTAACAGCTGGAGCATTCCTTGGCAAAAGAAGGTGAGCACTGCTTGCACAGGGCAGTTCTGCTTCTTCTTCATCAGAGAAGGCACAGACTGTGCAGAGGGTAAGCATCAGCCCAGGAGAGACCTAATGAGCACTGATGAGGGAGTCCAGCTCCAGGTGCAAACACAAATTGGGCCACACTTGCCTGGTGATGAGGACAAAGTCTCAGTGCTGTAATTTCCAAAGGGACTGACTGCCCTGTAAAGCCCCTCAGCTTTACAGGATCTTTACAGAGCTGGAATGAGGCTGTGCTGTGCCCAGCACGGCCAATAACACATGTCAGAGAGGAGCTGGCTGCATGAAACATTCCAACATTCCAGACAGCTGCAGTAAAACATTAAGCTGCTTATGGTCAGAGCAGCTGAGCAATTCACCTGAATAAGAGCAAAATCCCATTAGGTGGAGATGGCTATGGAGAGGAGGAGCACAGCCCTGTCCCCTGAGCTTGGAGGGCCCAAATGCCAGGTTTGATCAGCCTTGCTCTGCACTGAGACTGCTACAGCTCCCTGTAAAAGCCTGCTCTGGCCTCTGCCTTGGCTGGTGCTCCCTGCTGAAGAGGAAAAGCACTGTCCATGCCATGCAAATACACCCCAGGAAAGCAGAGAGGTGTAATTAAATCCCCTAGATGTGCACATTATCCCCTCTGAATTTGGCCCTATATAGTACGAATTATTATATACATTTTTGTCAGAAACTTGAGGGGAAAAGAGGATCTCTGGGTTGGTTCTTTTGATTTGCTGTTTTGGTTTGGGTTTTTTGTGGGGTTTGGTTTTGTTTTGTTTTGTTTTTTCTCGAGTGGTGTGATGCCAACATTTAAACCTGGAGATGTTTGTTTTAATATCTGATAGTTAATTTGTATCCACACTGCTTTGGTGTTTTGCAGTATGGCAAGGGCCAGCCAGAAATTGTGGAATTAGCTGCATTTCAAAGGTTATATTTGTGTAGAGCTTAGGAAATACTTTGGGAGCTTCTGAAAGAAAAAGATGTGTATAAAGTGAGAATTGATATGTGAAACATCAAAATGAATTTTATTTTTACAGCTAAGCCCTAAACCCTGACAAATAAGGGCTTATAACTGAATCAGTGACAGCTCCTTTGCCAGTGCAACAGGTGATGAAATAGTGAATGGAATGTGAAATTTATCATAAGGCATAAAACATTCAGGAATAAGATAACCTGCACAACTCTGTTTTGTTTTTTTTTAATTTGCACTCTGCTAAATGGTTTGGGGTTTCTTTTAGTGTCCCCACACTCATCAGCTCTGTCTTTTTAATAGGAGTCTCAGTAGAAAAAAGGAAAATGTTCATCCCTGGTGTGCTTGAAGCACAAATGGGAGATCACTGTAGGGAAATGCCACCCTTTCTTTCGATCTGAAGTGCAGTGAATGGAATAGATAAACATCAAATAAGGGTCTCTTTTTTTTCCGTGTGGGAGCTAAAGGAGGGCATATTTCGGCAGAGGTAAAAGGCTTGAGCTGTCAGAGATTTCAGGCTCCCAGAATTCCTCTCCCATTTCCCAAGGTTAAGCGCATTGCCTCCAGGCAGCTGCTTAGAATGATAAAAGGGGCACTACAGGACAGCGGTGCTCTTTGTAATGTTAATAAACCTTGATTTTGATATCAGATGCAACCCTGGGAAAACCTGCCAGGTTTAGGCATAGAAATCTAACACTATTTAGCACAAGTTCGCGTAAAGAAGTATTAGTTTGGGACTGGTGATGGTCTAGTTTGAGTGGCATATGAAAGCGACAATTGCACTCCCTTCTCTGCCTTGTCAAACCTTCCTGTTGTTTACCGACAACAAAAGGAATCGCCCGAGCGCTAATTAAACCGAAATGTTGTGTTGAAATGCACTGCGAAGTCTCTGCCACAAATTCAGCTTTTGAGCTGAGCCAGAACTCCCCAGAAAGCGGATGGGGTGCGGTTCCTGAGCTTGGGAGGGGAAACCTCTGGGGAGAACAACGGAACAAAAAATGTCCTGAGCTGGAGGGGAACCGCAAGGACCATCGATCCAGCTCCTGTCCCTGCCCAGACCCCCCAACACTCCCCCCCTGTGCATCCCTGGCAGCTCCTGGAGCTCTGGCAGCCTCGGGGCCGTGCCCATTCCCTGGGGAGCCTGGGCAGTGCCCAGCACCCTCTGGGGAAGCACAACCTTTCCCTAAATATCCCCTGACCCTACCCTGCCCAGCTCCAGCCATGCCCTAGCTCCCCATGTGGCCCCTCCAGACTCTTCCTCATCCTCGCAGCCCAGAGCATGGAAATAATTTATTGCAGTAAATGCAAAGCCGTAGGACTGTTGTTTACGTAGTGGAGAGTTTTACCCATGAAGCACAGGAACTTTATTAAAAGCTTTTCTCTCCAGAGTTCTGCTTAAAAATGACAGATGTCTAAATTGTGTTGGCCATTAAGTCAGGCTGTCATTGTTAGCCACATCTCTCTGAATCAATAATAAATATGTAAGTTAAGACCTCAGGGGAGTGACTCAGAATAAAGTAAAATGAGACATATTTATGATCAAGGCAACTGTAAATGAACAATGCATTTTGGTCGTGTGGAGTTTGGCAAAATGGAGCTCCAGCTTATCCTCACAAAGCAGGTCTGCCTCTTTGAATCCATGAGAAAACCCCCACTGGCCTGAAAGAGGTTTGGATTTCACCCACAAAGTTGTGCTGAAATACGAACAAAAGCAAAAAATATTCTGACAGTGAAGCTGTGTATTCTCCTCCTTCAAATTCACCAGCAAGGCCCATTCCCATAAAGGGAACAGTGCCCCCAAAATGCAAAAACCATTAAATTGCTATTGCTAATAGCTATTCAGATTGCTATTAAAGCAATCTGAAAATGTCAGCAGTGCACACTGATAGCTGAAGTAATCCCACCTCAGTCCTACCCCTTGGTGAGATGACTCCCAGGGTCTCTGGGGAATCTGGGACCCTCCAAGGGACAAGAACTGCCAGAGTGCCCAGCTGGGCACACATCTGGCACCAGGTTCACTGCAGACAGCAGAACAGGGGTTGCAGAGACTCAGCAGGGCTTTGGGAGGAAAAACGGACATCTTGGCTTTATAGCAAAAATGGGTTTCGCTTAACTTTGCCCAATTCTTCATTGTTTCCTGGGGAAGGAACTTGCATTATATGTTCAAATATATCACACATAAAAATCTGTGTATTTTTAAATTGTCTTTTTTTAGGAAATTCTACCTATATCAAGATTTTTCACCCCACCTTTCTAAGGAAATAGGTAGCAATAGGATAGAATTGGGGAAGGCACATTTATATGCTTTCTGAATTGTCTTCACATAATACTGAATTATTTCTCTCCATTCTTCCCGTGAAACTTCACAATGAAAGGAAACAATGGGGAAGGTTCAGATATTCTAAAAGCATTTTTGAAACATATTGTTAAAGCAATACTTCAAATTTAATCTGATTTTTTTTTTATTCTTTTGATGACAGTAGCAAAAATCTAATAAGCAAGGAAAAGCCATTACCTAGTGATTTGAGGTTAGATTTATAAACCAGGTCACTTTCCTTTTAACCACAGAAGTCACTAAGGCTTCATTTAATTAATAGTTTCATTGGGTACATGTGGCAGTCCATTAAGACAGTGTGGATTGGCTCCAGGTAGATATTAAGATGTATCCAAAGATTACTTTATAATAATCAGTAGTATGCCATCCTAAAGAAATACCAGATTAGGACTTTAGCTCTGGTTCCCAGCACAAACAATAAAAGATAGTGGCTTAACATGTTTTCATGCCTTGTACCATATGTTCTGTTTGGGATTGTTTTCATTAAATCTATCAGGCAGAACTCACAGAGTTCCAGAGCTTGGCCTGATGTTTGTCATCCTGTAAACCATCAGGCATTATTTTGCAATTACCCTTTTCCTCTGGAAAATTCTCACTAAGTCTTGCTTAACATCTTTACTGCCACTTCAGTGGGGGTTCTTTACTTCTTCAGCAGGCTGGCTTTGCTTGTTTTTCTTTCAAAATCCAGTTTTCTCACCAAAACACAGTTTCAGCTGCCTTTTTGAGGCTCCTCCCAAGTGACCCACTGTTAGTCTCCCCCTGTGCCAGCAGTACAGTGGCAGTGACAGTGGAAGTGACAGTGACACTGACGGTGACAGTGTCAGTGTGTGATCCTTCCAAGAGAGGATGGGGTAACAGTAGGCACAAACAAATGTAGCAGAATAAAAGCTCCTCCTTTATTCTGGCAAAGCCAGAACTTTGCTCCATCTGAGGCTGCAGTCTCATCTCCAGCTATTTTCTCCTGTGGAAACAGCAGGACACTGTGGTTGCAGCTGCTGTGCTGTTTATACTTCACATGGAGCAGCACTTTAAAACATGATCAGAACAGCACTACTACCTCTCCTTGGCAATATCCACAGGTGAACTGCTCTTTAACAACTCCTTTAATGTCTCAACAATATCAAAGCTTTTTTCTCAGCACCTGGAACTGTTCTTTGAGCACCTCATGTCTCTCTTACCACAGAATGCTTTTGTGGGTATATACATACTCACTGTGGCATATATTCTTATGTATCTGGGTTATTCCTTATCTTTTAGGCATTGAAAAAGTTTAGCACTGAAAGAGCTGGGTTTTTTTTCCAGGCAGTCTGAGAACAGGGACCACTTAGAGTCTGAGGAGTGCCTGTGGGAGATAACCAAACAGAGCAATGCCCACCCACACCTTTTTCCAGCAATGCACCAATCCAGCAGTGCAACTCCCCACAAAAAGGAGTGAGATGCTTGTGACAATCCTTAAAGAGAAACCAGACATCCTTCAGATCTTACTGCTGCAGAAGAGCCTGCAGACCTCAGAAGGAAGGAATACCAAATCCTAGGATATGAGGAACAGCTACATTTTGTTACAGAAGCATGTGAGAAGTCCCCACCTGTGAAAATGCAGGTCTCCCTTTGCTCGGGTGGCATGACTAAATGTGATTTTAATCCCCTGTTCTGCCTCCCTGCTGCTCTGTCCGTGTGCAGCTCTGTCCAGCAAGGGGCTCATTCCCAGCCTGTCCTGGCAGGGCTGGCACTTTATTGCAGGGAGAATTCAGGTCAGCCTGTAAGACATGGGGATGATCAAGTCTGAGCTTGAGCCTCAGGGTAATGTCCTATTTCTCCAAGCAAAATCCCTTTTCTTATGAATTAATGGTTTGTCTGGTCACCATCGATCTTTCTTCAGCTGATCTTTTCTTCATTGATCTTTTCTCAGCAAGAGAAGTGCCAGTCAGCTAATGCACTGATCTGAGAGCTGGGATAAATGGACCCAGCACCTCCAGCCCTGCTCACAGGGACTCTGCTCCCCCTGCTCCTGCCCGTGCCTTTTCATGAAAATAGTCTTGGAGAAGGGACTGCTTTCAGGAAGATGGTATTAAAATTATTTGGTGTTGGGTGGAAACTCGCGTGGTTCTGGGGAAAGGGAAGGGAAGGTTTCGGGAAGGTTTCAGGAAGGTTTCGGGAAGGTTTCGGGAAGGGAAGGTTTCGGGAAGGTTTCGGGAAGGTTTCGGGAAGGTTTCGGGAAGGTTTCGGGAAGGTTTCGGGAAGGTTTCGGGAAGGTTTCGGGAAGGGAAGTTTAC